>PVJX010036134.1:0-17756 GCA_004027295.1 Dolichotis patagonum
ACCAATTTAGGATAATTATGACACATGCTCCAATAAACATTGATTTAGAAAATGAATGAATGATGATTGATATTGCAATCTAGTGAGCTGTCTGAGCCAATATTCTCTCCATTTTACAGATGGAAAGGCTGAGTCATTTATTATTAGCAAATTTTAAAACAAAGTCCAGTTACCCAGGCCTACATTTTATTTTAGTTCATGTTATAATTAATAGATATTCCAAAATAAAATTAAGAAGAAACAATTATTACTAAAAGTCAAGGTGCAAATATTAATCTTTATTGTATGAAATACTTTACTGAAATTAGTGCTTAGAACAATATATTTAGATATATAATAGATGAACATAACATACTTTACATATAGTATGTGCATAAATGCTACATGCATAGTTAGTATTCTCTAAAGCAAGGCTCATGACAGTTATGACATTAATGTTATTTTATGATCAATATATTAGGGCTTTGCAAGATCATCTCCCTCCTCTGTGTCTAACTTTGCCATCAACCAGCTGTCCAAGGCTGATTGATTCTCAAGCTACAACATATTGTGGAAAATTGCAATATTTCAAGGGGAACTATCTAAGCTGCAGTATGGATGTTACAGCAGAAGCAGATTTGCCAAAGTACAGCTCCAAAGTTACTTCCAAGGAAGCCCTAGGATGGCTTCCTGTTTTGACATTAAGGGGCAAATGAAAGAAAACATATGCAAGAGAGAATTACATCCATGTTTGTATGCATGACCTTTTAATGCACAACTGTCTTTCCCAAAGTAAAGCGGTCTAATTAAGTTTCCAGAATAGAACTTGGTTAAAGGAGCTCCTTTAGGAGAATCCACTGAACAGACCATCTAGAAGGCTGAGGCTTCTCTACTCATTTGAGATGTTAGGGAACCAGCTGGAGCTCACATGTCTCTTAGCTAGATTTGGTGTTTAATTCTATTACAGCTTGTGGCTTCCTTTGCTTAAACAATCTTTATCTAATGGTATTTTTTAAAAGTAGTTTTTGCTAATCAGAGGGAAATAATTTAATGCCAGTTTGATATAGATTTGAAATAAATTAAGTAGAAACTGTCAACAATTCTTGAGGTAGGTGCTGAAATCCCAATTGGGTTCAGTAAAGCTCCATGACATACAAGAGGCCCCCAAAAGAACCAAATGTAATCATCCGGTGAAATTGTGTGAGCATTCAGTGAGCTGTGAATTTTGTCTCTCATGCCATCCCAAAGGAAATCATTTTTTTTTTGATGTGAAACTATTTCTAGATGCAACAAACCACTGCAGCCCTCTTCTTGAAGGAGACTCTGCAAGCAAAATAAAATCACTTTGTGCTCCAATTGGAAGATCAGTTTTAGGTTTGTTTACACCCTCATTGTTTAAATAAGCACTCTGAGTGTTTTACACTATAGTATGTTAACATTGATTTCATATAAGTAGTAATCTAAAATCAGGCAAAATATTGAGGTTTCATTTGGTCACTTTGCCTTCAGAAACTGTAAAAATGATGAGATTGGATATCAATAAGAAATGATGAATATTTATCAAAATTTTCAAAAGCATGTAATCTTTAGAGACTGTGATTACAACCAGCTTAGTACATTCTGATTCTTCTGTTTGAAGTAAGTTTGTATGCAAGGCTGGATTTGATGATACATCCAGGTTGTCAAATAAAAAACCAGGGTCATAAAACTTCTTAAAGTGTATTATGTTGTACTTATGTCATTTCCTACTAATGATACTTATATACTGAATTTATATTTGTTAATATCAATCAAATAATGAAGCATGTCAGTTTCTACATTACTGTATTATATAAAAATTGAAATAGTTTTGTACAGTAAGAGTCAAAGGTACCTAAGATCTCAAAATACATGAGATGTTTGTATATGTAGAATGAAACTATTTTTGCTTTCATATGTACCATATACTTTCAAATGAAAAATAGTAGTTATTTATACATTTGAAGAATGTAATAATTACATTTGTCATGGGGAATCTTACATGTGCATAACACATCTTAATTCTTTTTTGGTAACTTATTTCTCACATCTCTTCCTGCTCTTTCCTAATTTTGGTTCCTTTCCTATTTGAAAAAATTCTGTTTCCATTTTTTCCTTCATTTCTTTTTTTCCCATATCCTCAAAACCCCTAGTTTTCCCTGCTCTCCATCTCTTTTTCCTACTCCCACTTGAAAACAACTCTCTCATTCCTATTGTCTATCTTTTATTTGGCTCTTTATTTATATTTTTTTTTCTCATCTAGGAGAACTTGTCTGTCATTTAAGCTATGTAACTGATTTATTTTGCTTGCTATGACGGTCTCAAGATACATTCATTTATCTATAAAAATCTCAAATTTATCAATCTTTATGTCACAGTAATATTCCACTGATTATAATTACCACATTTTCTTAATTTGTTCACCTACTGACAGGTATATAGAACATTTCCAAGATTTAGCTATTATGAATTATATTTCTGTAACATGGTTATGCATGTATCACTGTGATATGTCCCCAAGTCTTCTAGCAAAATACCTAGGTGGTGAATATTAGGGCCAGGTAGAATATTTTTACATTTTGGAGGCATGTACGTACTCATTTCCACACTATTTATACTAATTAACCTTACTACCGACAGTGTAGAACAATTACTTTTTCCCTATAATCTTGCCAGCATTTATTATTATGTGATTTCCTGATGATAACTATCATTTCTGGAGTAAAATGATATCCTGGTATTGTTTCAATTTGCATTTCTTTAATGTCTAGCAATATAAGACATTTTTCATATATTTATTGACTATTTGTTCTTCTGAGAAATATCTATTCATCAGGTGCCCATTTTTTGCTTGGGTCTTCTGTCTAATGAGTGTAATTTTGGAGTTCTTTATGTATTCTCGATGTTAGTCCTCTGTCTAAGGAAAGCTGATAAAAATATTTTTTTCAATTCTGTTGATTGTTTATTCACTCTATGGATTGATTCCTTTGCTGTGTTGAAGCTTTATAATTTGATGTGATTCCATTTGTTGATTCTCTGTATTATTTCTTGTGCCACTGGAGTCCTGTTCAGAAAGTCCTTGCCTTATGCCTATGTCATCAAGAGTTTTACATATTTTATCTTTCAACAGATTATTTATTTAAACATTTAGATTTCTGATCCATTTAGATTTTATATTTATACATGCTAAGACATATGGGTTTAGACTCAATGTTCTACTTCTGGAAATTCAATTGGTCTGTCTATGGACATTTTGTTTTTAATTATTTTTAATTGTATACTTTTGATATACAAAATGACCACATTCATTATATGGAATTTGTACCTGTACATAATATATCTTTTTTAAAAAAATTTTACTTTAAAGAGAATAGAACCCAACAAATGAAACAGAATAAGGTCAATCAAAACAAAGCAGTGAAAGTGGTCCAGAACTTCAAAACAGAATAATAAGAAATCAATAATAGGTATCATAGTGTATCTTGCTATCTTCACAGTATTTGTCCATACCATCAGACATAGCACAATCAAATAAAACAAAACAGAATAAAACCAATCAAAATATAACATTGAAGAAAAAAACAACACATTGGAGCAAAAGAAAATGGTGAGAGCAATACTGCACACTGTTATCTTCAAAATAGTTACTCACGTTATCAGAAACAAGGATAAAGCAAAACAGTAAAATAGAACAAAACATTTGATTTGGAAAACAAGACAGGAGTATATTCCCCACAGTGGATACAGTGCACACTGCCATCCTCCAAGTAGATGCCAGAGCACCAGCCCCAGGCTCACAGTCAACCAAACAACACAAGCATCAAGTTATTCACTTTCCCTCATTTGCTATCATCTCACACTGACTCCTCCAAATTAGTGTCGCGGGATGCTCTTCTGGTTTCTCATTGCTTGCACCACCTTGCTCACAGGAAGGAGTGTTTTCTCTTCTGGCTGAGGCTCTTACCCATCAGCATGGTGGAGCTTCCTTCGTGGGAAGGCATGGTGTCTCTTCTGGCTGAAGCTCTTACCCCTGTACCTGTACACAGTATATCTTGATTATTCTTTTCCCCCATTCTCCTGCCTTTCATTCAAACCCCTTCCCCTCCTTACTTACAAAAAACTGTTTCCGTTTTTTCTTCTTATTCTTTTTACCCCCCTTCCTTCCCTTCACCCTCTTCCACATTCGTGTTTCTCATTGGAATATTTTCTTCCTACTTCTTACTGTCTGTCATCCAATTTGGTCCTTATTTACCCTTTTGGTTTCTCACACAAGAGAAACAATGCAATACTTAAATGTATGTGTCCAATTTATTTCTCTTAAAAAGCATGTCTCACTGTACATCATTTTCTTGAAAATGTCTCAAGTTTATTCTTTATGGGAGAGAGGTTCCATTGTATATTATTTTTTAAAAACTTCTATATCCATTCATCAGTTTATGAGCATTGGGCAGTTTCCAAGATTTAACTATTGCAACCAAATATATGCATGGGTGTGCATAAGGCACTGTAGTTGATGCTTTTAACTCTTTTGGGCTGATCACAAAAATGGGAGTAGTTGGATCAAATGGAACCACTAGTTTTAGTTTTCTTTGAGGAATCACCATGTTGGTTGTATCAATTTACACTGTCATCTTTTCTCCCACAACCTCACCAGCATTAGTTATTGCTTGGTTTCTTGATAATAGCTATCTGGAGTGAGATGAAATTTTGATGTTGTTTTAATGTGCATTTCTCAAATGACTTGTGATGGTGAACATTTTTTTCATATATTTATTTACTATTTGTATTTCTTAATCTGAAGATGTTTCTTAAACATCTTCATTTCAGATGCCCAATTTTGGTTTATGTCTTTAAATTTGGGGGTTCTAGTTGTTTTGAGTTCTTTAAATATTCTAGATATTAGTCTGTATGCAGAATAGTAGGTAAATATTTTTTCCATGATGTGGATTGTCTCTTCACTCTGTTGGTGATTTCTTTTGATATGCAAAAGCTTTTTAATATGATGAGATTCAAGTTGATATTTTGCAATATTTTCTGTGTAATTGAGGCATTGTTCATAAACTATTTGCCTACACTTATGTCTTTATGAGTTTTACCTATTCTACTTTCTAGCAGATTAAATGTTTCTGTTTGAATATTTAGATCTCTGATTCATTTCAATTTTAGTTTATTGCATGGTGAGAGATACAGGTCTAGGATTTAATCTTGGCATGTGGAAAGCCAGTTTTTCAAGTACCATTTATTAATGAGGCTATCTGTCTTCTAATGAAGGTGTTTGGCTTCTTTGTCAAGGATAAAGTAACTGACTGTGTTTAGAGTTGTTGATATATTTTCTATTCTGTTCCATTGATTCTGTTTTACTGACAGTACCATATTGCTTTCATCATTGTAGCTTGGTAATATAATTTCAAGTTGGGGATTGTAATACCCCTTTCCTTGCTTTTGTTGTTAAGAATTGTTCTTGTTATTCTGGGCTTCTTTTGGCTACAAAAGAATTTTAAGAGTGTTTTCTTTAGTTTTTTGAGATATGCTATTTATTTTGAACAAGATTGCATTGAATCTATGTAACAGTTTTGGAAGCACGACAATTTTTACTGTATTAGTTCTTTTAACCCAAGAACAACGGATATCATTCCATTTTCTGATGTCTTCTTGATCTCCTTTTTCAGAGTGATGTAACTGTAGTTTTTTTCACTTCCTTGTTTTGGCTAATTCCAAGGTATGTAATTATTTTTTCTATTATTGCTACTGGTATTGTTCTTCTAATTTCTTTCTCATTTATTATTAGTTCATAGGAATAGTACTAAGGTCAGTGTTGACTGTGAATCCTACTACACTACTGGATGTGTTTATTCTAGGTGTCTTGGTGAAATATTTTGTGCCTTGTAAATTATTTCTTTTTATTTTAATTTATTTACAAATATTTAAGAAGTACAATGTGATATATATAATATATAATGATGTAACAGAATAGGTACCATTTATATCTCAAACTTTTTAATAACTTTTGATGAAAATAACAAAATTATATATCTATGGTACAGTATGTTTCAATATATGTTTATAATGTGAGATTTTCAAATTAGAATTAGTGTCATTTTTGTCTTATCATTACTTTGTTCTTTTATTGTATTTTACTGTATGGTCCCAGATACTTTAGCTGTTCTTTCATTCTCTGCATTTAGAGATTTTTGTTTAAGGGGTTAATCATCCATCCAAATATATCTGTAGTCACTTGAAACATTCTGACTTGGTCCTCTTTGTGTTATAAGTAACTCACATTTCCTATTTTGCAGTGCCTTAAGTTGTTGAAGTTAGTGTAATTATAAATTCTATTTAACTGTAAATAAATTTTTAGTGCTAGAAGGATATTGAAATTAACATATGTCTTGGTTACTTTTTCTCTTGTTGTTGAGACAAAATACCTGATGCCCAAAATCCATGAAGGAAAGGTTTATTTAGCTTACAGTTTTTGGAGGTTTCAGTCCATACTCAGCTGGCTGCAGGGCAAGGTGGCATGGCTGCAGGGAGGGGCAGCCATTCATGATGGCTTCAAGAGAAAAGAGCAAAAAGGGCAAAAGGGAAAATCATGCCTCCTTCTCTGCTTATATTGTATGCTGCCTCCCCACCCATGGGCAGGTACAGCACTCACATCAACAATCCTATCACTAGACAAAGACCCAATCACAAATGCTAGATTCAGCTGTCTCCATGAGGCTACATGAGGCTTTGGGGGGACATTTAAGCAAACCACCACATTCCACCACTCACCACCCCTCAAAGGCTATGTACATCCCTTCATGCAAAAGACATTTAGTCCATTTGCAAGATTTGCCACAGTCCTAGCAGTTTCACCATTGTTGAAAAGTCCCATATTTCCTCCAAGATAGAAGGCAAATTCTTAGCTGTAATCCCCTGTATAAATGAAAACAAAGTGAAACACTTTCAACATACAACAGTATAAGATAAACATTACCACTTAAGAAGGTACAAATGGGTTACAAAATATTGGAAGCAAAATAAATACAAAATCCAGCAGGGTAGATGTTAATTCCTGGAGTTCCATGCTTAGCATATGGAGCAATCCAATTGTGGGCTCCAAAAGGCTGAGTAACTCCATCCCCGTGGAACTTCCAGGTGTTTTAGCTCCCAGGGCTTCTCTGTTAGGCCTGCTTTGCTCTCTCTTTGCTGCTTTCCTTAGATGATCCATGCTCCTGGCTTTTTTCAAACTTCTGGGTTCTCCATTGCACCTCTGGCTTCAAATTAACAGCTTCAAACTGCCCTCTCAGGGGCACACTGCCTGCCTCCAAGGCCTTCTGAAATTAGGGTGAAAGCTTTTTAAACCTCAGAACTCATGCTTCTTCATGTGCCTAAAACCAACACCACATGGATGCTGCCAAGGTCTGCTGCCAGCTGGAGCAGTGGCCAGGCTTTCCTCTCTCTTGGCTGTAGGGGTTGAGTGCCTGGATTGCTCAGCATTCTGAACTGGATCATGAGGAACAGATTCTCTATTCTTGAACCCAGTGCAGCCTCCACTATTTTGAAACTTCATGTGGACTTCACCATCATTCTGGAGCATGGCGCTCTGCGACTTTCTCCTCCAAGCAAAGCCTTTCACTTTTGCAGCTTTGAGGCTGCAAAGCATGGAGACCAACTACCTCTTACCGTAATGCCCACAGGCCACCTTTATTTTTCTGTTCCTTCTCAGCAATCGAGATCTCCGCTGTATGTTTACAGTTCGCAACTTTCTGGCTAAACTCACAATGTTTTAAATCATCCTGCTGGGCCCTTTGCTCTTGATTCACAACATAAATATGGTTAAAAGCCCCCCCAAACAGCCATGCCACTGCCTTGACATTCAACTGCCTTGAAATGTTGCTGCCAGATTAATCAGTCTGCCGCCCTTAATCTCAGTCTGAGGCAAAGTCTCTGGACACAAGAAAATTCAGACAAACTTTCTGCCAAACAATAACATACATCATCTGGAGTTCAACAACCACTGCAGTGCCTCTTCCCTGCAGAAACCTCCAAGCCTGGTCTTTACCAACAGGTTTTCTATCAGCCTTCTGGTCTTCTGTGCTCTGACCAGAATCTCCCAAACAGAACAGGCCACATGCTGAAAGGGGCTGGCCTCTTATTCTCCCCCTAGTGGCCTGTGCACGGTGCTAACTTTCAGGGAGGTCTTAGCTTTTTGTTGGCTCCTTGTTCTCCTCCCCTACTGCCCACAAATGGTGTTGACACAGAGGAAAAAGCTGGCATCTGGTTCTCCCCTCAGCAGCCCACGCATGGTGCCGACTTGTAGGGAGGGCTTGGCTCCTTGTTGGCTTATTGTTTTCCTCTGGAATGCAATTTAAAAGGAATTTATTTTTCTATAGATGGCTTATAGGTTATTCACCTCTAATCTTTTAGTTTCTAGAGTCACACTGCCTGGGCTAAACACTGTTTTGTTGTCTTTCACTGTTATAACTCAATTACATGGCAATCACAGAGGCACAAGCCTGAAAACATATCTGAATATGACTGGCTGCCTCATGTTGGGCTGGTAAGCACACTGTCACAAGTAGCTGGAACACAAGTAAGGGAATGCCAGATGTTTGAGCCTAAAACATTTAGCACCATCAACCAATTTAACCAGTACGATAGGATTTTTTTCATTTTGGTCTCTTTCACGACCTGTATATTTAGAAAACACAGATATATAGTGTACCATATATCAGGAATAATGAGTATCATACCTATATAGAATCCTTTGTACACATTTACTTAGTTTTTCTCTTAAAGTAAATTATAAAGTCGTTTAACAGGCTTTATGAGGTGTAGCTACATTGATAACAATTCAGGATTCCTTTATAGATCTGATAAGTTTAGGAAACAGTGTTAACGATTTAAACAGGCTTATTACCCAGTATGCAAGTGTACCTCATAAATGCAATAACAAAATGCTCATTTAATCAAATCAGTGTATGTATATAAAATTTAAATGTCAGAACTAAATTTAAAGAGATTTCAAATTTGAATCATTTTATATTTTATATATATTAAATTTATTTGGTTTTAACTCTATAAATTTATTTTAAAACTTATACTCACAGCTTAGTTTTTAGATGTATATATACATAGATAACAAAATATATGCTAGGTCATAAACTATGATAATAGTTGTCTATTTGATCAGTCATAAACTTATTATTGAAAATATTTCATAGGTTACCATTCAAATGCTTTTAACTCTTAAAACTCACCTTTTAGTAACCAAAGTCCTAATGATGAAAACAAGAGAAACTTATTTTATTAGAATATAGAACCTTCACTGTTAAATCTAGTCTTGTAAGTTTAACCAAGAGTATTTCAATATTTTTAGAAAACTGTATTATTTTTTACATAGAAAACTTGACCTTTCAATTATACCTAATTTAAATATATCTTAACAATTGCTTTAGATGATTCATGAGAACCAAATAATATTTAAGCACTTTAAAATACACATATTATCTTTAATCAAGGAAAAACTTAAATTATTGTAAACAAATAACAATAGAGGTTGCATTTACAAAACAAATCTCTTGATATTAATGTAATTAACAAACAAGCTATATGAAAATATGTTACCAACTTTAAAGATATCTCTATTTTTTTCTCATTAATTCACTATTCACCCTGTGAACAAAGGTATTTTGGCTATGTCATGTTATCTATGTAACAACCATAATAGAACATATACCTGCAAATTGACACACAAAGACATATATAGCAACTCAATCACATATAACTTTTGGGCTATCAAACTTTAAGGCTTTTATTCTTGTGTAAGTCTCAATCCTATCAGTCATTATCTGGTAATGTTTTAAGTGAGTTTGGCTACCCTGAAAACTTATATAAATGTTTACATAGAAATCTCAAAAGAACCAAATAAATATGTAAATACAAAGAAAGAACAAGTAATTATTGAGATAACAGTTTTTCTTTAGAGAAATTGCAGGTGTTTTAACAGTTTATTAATAGAGTTGAATAGAAAGATGGACAAACATAGACATGAGATAATTGTTTTTAAACTAGAATGAACTCTTAGGCAGCCAAGATGAACTATGATATCCTTTTAAAGGTTTTAGGTTTGTAAATATAAACAGGATCAACAGATTTTTTCCTGTAGGTCATCACTTAGCAGAGATCTTTTGTAATAACAATCAACAGAAAAAAACCTCTTTTATGTCTGTGAAAGCAAAGTCTGTTTTTAAGAAGGAATCTCTAGGCTGACAGTTGACCTTATTGGAAGACCTTTTTCTGTTTAAAACTTAATAAATTCATAAGGGGCTCTAGGAATATTTTTTGTTCTCAACTCATCTGTGCTATTAACCAGTCAGTTAGCCCCATAGATCAAGTTCTTGAAGAAAGAGGGAAATAAAAGGAGTTAACTTTCAGTTCCGACTAGGAGGTGAAAGGCTGATAGATTTGGATTAAGTCTTTTACCTTTATTCTGTGGCAGTTTGAAAATTAAGTGTAGATTACTTTTAAAAATATGGCCCAGAGATAAGTGAACATCAACTTTACTTTGAAAGAGTCACAGAAAGGGAGAAACACAGTTCTGAAAATTTGGCTCTGGAATCCAGCAGCCACAAAGAAGAGACTTACCCTGGAGCATGAGAACTCAATCTTAGCCCTGGAGAACCAGAATTAAATCGTCACTATTTCAAGGGGAGAAATACAATATCAAAGGTTTTCTCAGATTATGTCTCTAGTCCCTAGTAAGACAGGCCTTCAAAGATGAAAGCTATTATTGATTTCAACCACATTGCCAAGAAGAAAACCAACAATCAAAGAATTTGAATGACTGATTTTTTTAACTTGCTGAAAGCAAGAGAGTAGGCTTAAGAAAATCAAAGTACAGAGTGCAGATCCTCCTTTCAGCTTTACAGATTTGGGCTCATATCTAATGTATTCTTGAGCCTTTGTGAAAATATGATAGTTCCTTTTTCTGCCACATAGTTGACAATTTAAAGTAATTAACGGACTTAGTTCTCATCCTGAGGGTACACAGAATAAGAGAGGAAGACCTCAGGCTCAGCAATGGTAGACACATCAGACTTTGCCCCAAGGACCACAGGCATCTAGCCTTCCTAAGATCCTCATCTGTACCTCAGACCAAGTCAGGATTTTCTTTCAAGGCTAAGGAAACCCAAACAAAATGGAACTCTTACTATACTCCCTCTCAATCAGCTGTAAAACAGTACCATCGACCCTTTTGCTCTGCATTCCATTTTGGTTCCAGAGGGTAAGCAGGCCACGCACAGGTACAGAAAAAATATTTATTCTATTCTGTTTTGTCTTGTTTGATTTTTACTATGTCTGAAGGTATCTGAAGCTATTTTGAAGACAAGAGACATTATTTTAACCATTATTGATTTTGTATTGTTTTGAAATCCTGTGTCACAGTGGTTTATTTTGATTGGCTTTATGCTGTTTTATTTTGCTTAGTTTTATTCTCTTTAAAACAAAAAGAAAATAAAGATGAAGTAGTCTTTCATACCCTGTACTTCCTCCCTTAACTTGTCCTGTATTTTCTTCTTAACCTTACAGATTATGCTAACATGAGTTGTTTAAATTTTTTGTCTAGAATTGCATCCACTTCAGTATCTATGTGATCAACTTTTGGAGTTATAAATTTTTGGAGGTATCTTTCTACCTTGTTTTCTCATGACTCTTGTGTTAAAGACTATAGACTATTAGAATGAGCATCTCTACTACTATTGTGTGACACTCTCTTTAGTAAGTGGCTTTCTCCATATGATGTGCCCTGGGTTATGGGTGTGACTCAGCATAAAAGCAATTACTCAACCTCAATTCAGTTCTTAGTTTTGCATTAAGACTTGACAGCAATTACCACTAATATCAATATCCAAAGAACCAAACACATGTTAGCATATAATTTCAAACTTGTTTAATAAGCTTTGTATTCTTGTGCTAAACCAGGAAGATGCCAAATGATAATGATCTAGGATAGGGTAGGAACCAAAAGAAAAAAATTAAGAAAAAGAATAAATAGCTGTAATAGTAATACCAGAGAATAAGAGATGAAGAAATAGTGGCTTGAAATGTTATGTGAGGGGAAGAAAAACAGAGGAGTGGGGAAGGGAATATAATTGGAAAGTGGAATAATATATAGTTAGTTTGAATTCCATTAATAAGCCACCAAAAGCACAAAGTCAGAAGACCCAAGAAACAACCCAAAACCTAACAAAACAAGATATGACATCACAGAAGCAAATAATAACTATTACTGATGCACAAACACTTATGCTTTCCCACACAAAGAGGAAGACAAATTTTTAAAAAATAGCTTTTAGCAATTCCATTTATATATAAGGAAAGGAGGGGAGGAGAGATTTAAAAAGACATGAGAAGGGAAAAAAAAGTAAGAGAGGACATACAAAAGGAAAAATGGGAGAAAATATATCAATTAATGATCTAACAGAAAATAAATTTAGTAAACTATGGTGTGAGAAAATATGGCATAACATGGTGAGACAATGTAACAGTAAAAATAACAACTAGCACTTGTGAGCAATTACAACCACACATACTCCTAATTAGCATTTATAAAAAGAAACACTATGAAAAAAGCCTTAAAAATAAGAAAGAAAGCAAAAATTCAGGTCTAATATCACTGCTATAAGAGACTTATGCTACAGTCGCTGTTTAGACACAATCTGATCAAAGTGAGGGTTAGTAAAAATCTTTACTTTTTATTCCACAGTTCTCCTCCTCTTCCATCCCTGTAGGGGAAGCCATTTAGGGCAGGCTGAGCTTAGCCTCTCTACGGCTGCCGGTGAGTACTAACCTGGATTCACCAGGGAACCCAGTGAACTCCAACTGCCTGGCATAATGTTTTGGGGACTTAAGAATGAGGGCTCCAAAAAACCCCAGATTGTCTGCTAAATCTGTTGCTTGTATAGTCTGCGGGCAGGGCTGGAGAATGGGTTAGAAGCTCCATCAATTTCCAGTCCATGTTTTGGAGGAGTGCCTGGCCAGTGTCCGTGCTGCTTTATTTACTCTGACTGCCTCTGCAGACCAGGATCTGGCATTCAGGAACTGGTGCACAGGGTCTGGGCTGTGACAGAAGCTGTAGTTGTCCAGCTCTCCACTGATCCCTGCAGCAGTTAATACCAGACTCAGAATCCTTCCCACCGCAGAACATCACGTGGCTGAACTCACTGCCTATGCAACTATACTCAAACTGCAGCTTCCGCCTATCCACCCTGTAGATATTCTCCCCAGCCCAGAATTCCATCTGCCATGAGCCAGGCACTGGAGTCTCCCTCCTTATCTCATAATGTTGGCTTTGCCATGTCACAGTCGCTGTTAGCTAGACCCAAGCTGTGCCCTCTTCCTTCCTGGAGGGTGGTGCCAGTAATGCCTTGGAACTATAGAAACATGTAGGGATTTTCTGAGCATAGGTGGGAGGATTACTCAATGTCTTCCTACCCTAGTTCTTCCCAAATCCATATCTTGATTTTTCTGCCAAGGGAAAGGAAAGAGGACTGAAATCCTTCCAGATCCAACCCTATCTAAAACTGGAGTGAGAAGGTGGAAGTTAGCACTCCTGTCTCTTCACTTGACTGTACTCAGACCATCTGCCCCTTCAGGTTCTATCTCTGTGGAGTAGAAGAGTCAGTATTCATAAGAACATACTGAGGGTTTTTCATGTATGTATGTATGTACGTATGTAGTATGTTTGCCTATTTACTGGGGCACAGGAAGAGGAAGTCTCCCCCACCCCTGCAGTGGACCCCATTTTTCTCAGTGCTGAAGTGCATTGCTTTAGTTGATTTACTTATCATTGTAGTTACCAATATTTCAGACTCTCTCCTGTTCAGTAGTTTCCTCAAGTTGCAATCATCTGTTCCTAGAGCCCTATTCGGGAGTGACTTGGGTGTGTAGGCTGCCTCTAGTCTGCCATCTTCTGACCTGAATTAGTTTTTTGTTGTCATTTATCATTGCAAAGAAATTTAAGCAGAAAGAATCCACACTTAATTTTGTGTGTACTGAAACTTTGTAAGATTTCTTTTTAACTTAAAAACAGTTTCCTCTGCGTCCAAAATACAATTTTACAGACTTTCAGTTGGACAAAAGCCAATCATTGGGGAAACAGGTATACACAGGTAGGAAATGGAAGTCTGATTACTTGGACTGAATAGCAAAATGTAGAATCATAACCAAGGAACCTATAGCAAACACTGCTAAAGAAAATACTAAATACCATCAAGAGCTGACCTGCAAGGTGTAAAATTATTTTTTACAGGAGAAAAATAACAACCATATAGAGAATATTTTAGTGGTTCAAATACCATCTAAATTTTCAGAACAACAAGGATGATGATTTTATCCTAAGTGATACTGAAGAAGGTATGATGGTTCAAAATGGTTAAGCAATATACTCAAGGTCACAAGAGAAAGTTTTTCTACTAGAAGCTAATCTAACTCTGTTCCAAAGAAAATGTCTTCCTTTTATATTATGCGATAATTAACTGGAAGTGATTTAAAATATATAAAAGTACATATATCTAGTATATACAGGTGACAATAATAAACATATTTAGCCACAACAGCTGTGACATAAACCACAGGGACAGACAACCTGAAATCATAGATGGTCTGTCTAACAAACCATTCAATTCTGAGAACATTATGCTCAGCATTACAAACATTCTGGTTTCCTTTCTTCTCATTTTAATCAGAAATGGAATTTGTTTGGATATAAAATATTTAGATTCTTTTACTATTTTATTACCCACCTGAAGTCATCATTTCTGCTTATTACATCATAATCATTTCTACTTACCATCAATTGTATGTTCCAAAAGAGGAAATTATGTTTTCAGCTGAAGTCAATGGAATAACAACAGATGTGCAACTAAAAAAGAGACACCCTATTATCCTGAAAACATACTCCATAATGAAGAACAAGAGAAAAGAGATCGGAAGATATATATCAAACTAGAGTCTGTTTAGCAGTAAGATTACATTTAATAGAAAGAGCTCCCAAAGTTTCCAGCTATCATTCATAGTGTTTTAAGCTTGCATTCCTAATTGTAAAGAAATTGAAAAAATTAGAAAAAAATTCCTCTGCAGCATCTTCGGCAAGTGTTTTACTCTAAGCTTTGCAGCAGTTGCTTCTAATTTGCTCTAGTCACACCATGTTGACCCTCCTTTCAGTAACTGTCACTTCCATGTGGTTCTGACTCCCTTCTTCCTGAGACTTCTGGTGGATTGCACCATCTGCTTCATAAGAGGTCTTCATAAAGTATTTGTCTTTAGATCCAGGGAAGGAGCCATTGATTGCACTATAATGATTGTACTATTTTTAGAAATGGAGGTCTGTGATTAGCAGAATTGGGAAGCATGTGCTTTACCAATTCAATTCATCCTTTTAATATGTGTCTGGTAATGTGAATTTGACTAGAGGTATAGAGATTAAAGACTTGTTGCATTAACTCAATGAGGCCATGGTAGAGGAAGGAGGAAAGGTGAGATAATAGATAATCACTAAACAGTGTGATCAGCACTATGCAGACATACTATGCTGAATAGAAGTTTCTTGTATGCCCATTTTGGGTCCCACTAACTCCTTCAATTTTTAGATTGGGGGGAGCAACCTGCTATTTATCCTAACTGGTTCTGAACCTTCTGACTCTTAGGCATGATCTTGAGTTGTATTCCTTTACTTGTAAAATCCTCAAGGTTTTCCTTTCCTTATAGCTGACTAGTTCTCTACTGCACAAAAGTATCATGTCTTTTCAACCTATCTGCAGGTGCTTGTCAAGTTGCCCCTATTTCTCTCTGGTTCCCTGTCACATAGAGCATTGTTTTCTCATATTTGACTTTCTGTCCATAAACCCTCTTTCAGGTTATATTTCTAATACAGACATCTCGATGGACCCTATCTCCTGATCTACTCTGCCTGTTTTTCATTTTGTTAGTATATCAAGGCCATCTATGTTAGAGATTACAGCCAATCTTCTCTGCCTCATTTCTGCTATTCTATTTTTCTGCCATTGGTTGTCTATTTTTCTCTTTCATTCCACTGTCTGCTCCATTCATTGAAGCCTCTCTGCCACTGTTCCTGAAATCCTCGTATTCTTTTTTTCTCTCTCTCTCTAGAATGTCCTTCAGCATTTTTATAGGCTTGGATTGGTAGTCAAAAATTCTCTCAGTTCCTCTTTGTCATGGAAGCATCTTGTTTCTCCATTAATTTCTACAGACAGTTTGTAGGATACATCAATCTGGGTTGGAGGTTATTTTCTTTCAGGTCTTGAATTACTTCGCTCCAAGCTCTTCTTAATTTGATGGTCTGTGTTGAGAAGTCTGCCATGATTTTGATGGGTTTTCCTTTATGGGTGGTCTGTTTCTTTTCTCTGATGGCTTTTAATATTCTGTTCTTATGTTGAATTTCTGGGATCTTGATTATTATGTGTCTGGGTGTAGCTCTGTTTTGGTTGTAGGTGGCTGGAGTTCTGTATGCTTCATACATCTGCATATCATTTCCTTTTGTTATGCTTAGGAAGTTTTCCTTAATAATTTCTGTGAATAGCCTTTGAAATTCCTTTGTTTTGACTCCTGCTTCTTCATTCACATGTTTTATTCTTAGTTATAGATGCTCTTGTTGTCTTCTAGCCTTTGTATTGTTACTGCCTATTTCCTTATTATTTTTAAGAGATCTTTCCTTTCATGATCATACATTGCAAACCTGTCTTCAAGTTTTGATAGTCTCTCCTTAGTTTCTTTCAAGCAGTTTTTCCAGCTTTCAATGGAGTTTTTAGTTTCCTGATAATCTATTTGAATCTGCTTCATGTATTCTAGATTTTCTTTATATTCTTCATTAAACGTTTCTCTCCTTCTTTTTGTTCCTCCATTTTTCCATCTGTGTCTTCTTGAGAGGTACTTAGCATTTCTTTTATTAATCTACTTATATGTGGTTTAACTTGAATTAATATTTCAGTTTTGAGCTCATCTATGAGGCCCTGAAGATATCTCTTTTGTCCGCTGATGCCGTGTTTGATGTTGCATGTTTGCTGCCCTTAATCTCTTTTGTATTTACCTCTCCTGGATCAATATTCTCAGGGTTGGGGGGTATTAGTAGGACCCAAAATGGACAGTGCACCCTGTGGCAGTGAGAGGGGAGGAATTGTCTAAAAAAGGGAGGAAGAAGATAGTGTTAATAAGGTAACAGGATTTAAAATCTACATTATTCTCACCACTCTGTTTAGATGGATTATATTCTGTTCCAGTTTGTCTACTTGAGGGCATGGAAAGTTATCCCAAAAATAGCAGGATATATTATGGTAATAATCCTTAATTTCCTGTTGACATAATCTGAAGCCCTGTATAACTTACACTGTCTTATGATGACTGATCTTATTTGAATCTGGCTTGTAAGATTGCCATTTTGTATTGACTTATTTTATTTGAATCTGTTATGATTGATAGTATCAAGTCTGAGAGTATAGAAAACTATACTGAAGATGACAAGATTTACTAGGATACCCACTCTGGTTTGATTATTACTGGCTTTTGAAATTTTATAATGTCTCCAATGTTTTGTTTTTATTAATGTTGTTATATACTGCTGAGACATCATAGTAACCATGGTAGATCACCTTGTATTGCGGTTTTATATGACTTTTTCACTTCATGCTTTTCTAGGAATTTTTTTGTTTTGTCTTGGTTTGTTTTGTTTTTCCTTCTAATACACAAAGGATAGATAT
>PVJX010036135.1:0-17779 GCA_004027295.1 Dolichotis patagonum
TCACTATTTCTTTCACTGTTTTTATCAATTCTTCTTTTACCTGGGCAAGTATTTCTGGTTTGAATTTCTCCATAGCTTTCCCTATTTGCATATTTATTTCATTTGATATCATTTCAGACATTTCAGGTGTATGGCTTCTTTTTTCTTCTATGTACACAGCTTCTAAGCTTTCTTGGGGAGGGCTAGGGATTTGAGCCTGACTTTTGGGCCTTCCTTTTGTCATTTTTCTATATTTCCTTACTTTGAGCGGTGTTCCAATGCTTTCTCTGCACATGTGGCAAATTACCTGTTACACCCTCAGTTCTTGGAGAGTCAGTGGCTCCCCCACAGGCTCTTGGCTTCCTCACAGGGTCCTAACTCCCCTCTGTGGGCTCCTGGCTCCCTAAGTTTTAAGGCGAATGTTGGGTGTGTCCACCCCGGATCCTGTGGAATCTCAGGCAGGCCAGGCCACTGTGCTTTGTCCCAGGCAGGTCTCCAGGTGTTTCCCTGCGAGTGAAGGGCCTACAGGTCCCAAAGAGTCTGGCCAGAATGTTGGTTTCTGAAAAGTTCCGGTTCCCAAACAGACCTGGCCAAGGTGCCAGTCTCCACAATATTCCCAATCCAAACAGCCCGGGCCACTCTGTGGGTCCGAGAGTTTCGGGTCCCAAAGAGATAGGCTGAGATGCTGCTTTCTGGGAGACTTCCTGGGGGTGAAGGGCGGGGCTACATGCCCAAACAGACCAGTCCCATTTGCTGATCTCCAAGCAGTTCCCTGCGGATGAAGTGTGGGCCTACCAGTCCCAAACAGTCGCGCCAAGATGCAGGTCTTCGCAGACTTTCTATCCAAACAGCCCAGGCCACTCTTCGGGTCCAAGAGTTTCGGGTCCCAAAGAGACAGACCGAGATGCTGCTTTCTGGGAGAGTTCCTGGGGGTGAAGGGCGAGGCTACGGGCCCAAACAGACCTGGCCCAGATGCCGATCTCTAGGCAGTTCCCTGCAGGTGAAGGGCGGGCCTACCAGTCCCAAACAGTCGTGCCGAGATGCAAGTCTGCGCAGACTTTCGATCCAAACAGCCCAGGCCACTCTATGGGTCCGAGAGTTTCGGGTCCCAAAGAGACAGGCAGAGATCTACTCCACTACTGTTAATCACTATGATACATTGCTTCTATGCTAGAGACATAAGGCAATTCAGTATTTGTGTCATACACTTGATAGCTCCAAAGGATATTAAGATTATTTTTATATTTAACAAAAGAATTCAAAGTATTGGTAAATATAATTATAATATAAAAGGATTTGCAAAATACCACCTGGATGTAGATTGACTTTAACAGGTGCTGGTCTCAACACACACTTGAGAATTGCTTTGTTACCATTCTAGGTACAATACAAAATATTCATGGATGATTTAATAAATGCACAAAAGAATTATTTACATGAATTCATTGTATAAAGTGATTTTCAAAAATATCAGCACAAGTGTAGAAATGATTCTATTATATTTATGCCCAAATCGCTAATAATAGGCCTAAATTCTATACAATATTTATTCAGATTATTCATTAGTCTGACATCTCTGAGATTTTTAATGATCCTAAATTTTCTACCTTGCAGAGATTCTTTATAAGACTGATAAAATGATGGTAATACCAGAGGAAGCTGTGAATCCCTTGTTTAGACTTTTGATGTGTTATTTCCAAGATTTTCTACAATAGAAGTAGTGTTATTGCTGTAATCAGAAAAACAAGTATTTCATTGCATGTGAAATTTCACTAAAGACAATGAACCAAGTCATTAGATTTCTTGAGTGATAATATTATGCTAAGTATATGTTATGGCTTGTGTCTAGAGGTACCCCCAAAGCCTTATGTGGTCATCTGTGATGCTTTTCAGTGGTGGTTTTATCAAGAGTGTGTGATGCTGGGATCAAGGATGTATGATTACTAAATTAGTCCACTGGTTGGTTTAACATAATTCTGGTTAACACTAAGGGTTCCTTGCCCTGGGAGTAAGTGCTATCAGTCTTAAGGGTGAGTGGTCTGGATAAAATATAAGGGACAGAAAGAGCAGAAAGAGGACTGCTGTGGGTGCTTGCGAGTTCCCTGCTTTGCTGCCTTTTTTCCTACCATGAACTACTTTTCCTCTGTGACGCCCTTCTACCACCTCACCTTAGAACCACCCAGCTATGAACTGAAACCTTTATAAACTGTGAGCTGAGATAAACCTTTCCTCCTTTAACTTTGGGTGTCAGGTATTTTATTTCTCAGAAGCAAGAAAAGTAACTAAGATATTATCAAATAAACCAGAAAGGTACAGGCTTGTCTGAGGCCAAAGTACAAAACAAATAAAGGTTTTCTGGACATATCTCTCAAGAAACCTTTATTTTTTTCCTATTAACTAAATGTAATATATGGCCTGAACAGCATATATGAGACAGATAGAAAGATAGTGTGAATGCTCCTTTCCCAAGTAATGGTAAATAACCTATAGGTAAATAACCTATAACCTATTGTGTGATGCTAAGGCTTGAACCTAGGGCCTCACTCGTTCTTGGCAAGATTTCTATCACTGAGCTACATCCTCAGGTCCCCAAGCGATTCTGAATCATATTAAAACCCAAGAACATTTATAGTAAATGCTCAGTAAGTGTTTGTTAGATTGAATATAAATGTTTTATAAAGCAAGCTGAATGCTTGAATTTACTTGCTGCCCCAGGTCTGTGTGTTAGCAAAACAAATATTTGAAGGCTTTTACAAGTATTTTCAAAAAGAATAAGAGACAATGGAGTAACAGTGAAAGAAGGAAAATGTGACAATAAAAATCTTATGTCTTCAATAAAATAGAAAAATTAAATACTTATTTGTGGTTATTTTCTTCCTCAGAATATGGAATCTGAAAATTCGAAGACTGAAACTGTGGAAATTGAGAGTATTTCTTCAATTTCTGCTTTGCAAGCGCTCTCTAATCTACTTTATCCTGAAGAAGAGGATGATTTTGACTCTGAACAGGTGGTCATATACTTATAGATGGATTAGTTCTCTTCAGCGAAATTGTGGAACTGTATTTAAACAACTTGTTCCCACCTTACTGTTAGAACAGAGCTGTTTCATTAGATATATTTACAGGAGGCTGCAAGGCTGATTATGCATGAGAGTATAACCTCTAGTACGTCTCTGGCAAACATAATTATATTTTTTTCTAAACCAGCTGAACACTGAATAGGAAAATAGTTCTGTAACTATGGTAGCAATAGCCACATTTCAAAATGTTTGTCATTTATATTTATGGTCGAAGAATACTTGACAACCACTGCAAAGAGTGGTATCTAGGACTATTTATGCTAGACAACATTTCTATAAAACAAATATTTTCAATTATGCAGCACTAATGGAACCTTGAGTACCAGTCTCTTAATTTTTAAAAATTTATCTACACATGAAAACAACAGAAAGTATTTTGAACCAAATAATAAAGCAAATTAGCTTCATATTACTAAAATTGACTTCCTGAATAATCAAAACATTTTCATATAATTCCCTATTCTTCATGTTTAAACATTACTGAATGTTGACTACCAGACTGCTTATTATAAGACAAATTTGGGGGCAGAAATATCATTCCATAACATAATATATCAATTTCCACTAAATTATTTAATGAAGTTTTTAATTACTATGACCATGAATAAACTGTTTTATAGGAACATACATTATCAGTTGATTCCTCCCCAAATTCTTTTTGGCTATAATCTCAGAACACAAGTATATTTCTAAATATTCTTCATATTCAGTGGCTCAGATCAATACTGGATTGGGATTCTACCCTCCAGGAAGAGCTTTTCTGCAAAAGACAGAATTAAACAATACAGGAGATGAAAATAGAATTCATAGAAAGGGGAATCAAATCAATGTGGAGCCAGGATCAGGAACTAAGAAGTGTTAGCCAGGAAAAAGTTTATGTAGAGCCAAAGAAAAATCACAATATTAATAGCAACACTGAAAAATGTATATGTACGTATATGGACAAAGGAGAAAAAGTTAGAAGCAATGTATTAATAAAGTTGGGAAAACATATTCATACTTGCTACCTTAGATGAAATAGCAGAGCCACAACTTTGAGAACCCTACATTCTGGAAAAGATAGGATTGTGCCATATATAAAAACTATATTAAGTATTTGAAAGACAGACAACCTGAATATGGTGAGGTGCCACTTGTAATTGAACAGATTCAGAAATAAGGATTTATCCTGGTTACAAATTCTGTCCTCCTTGGTGTTTATATCTATAGATGTTTATTCACATGTAGATGTGTTTTAGGAATAAAGATGAGTATGTATGAAAGTAGAGAGATTATAACATCATGTTACAAAATTGTACAATATATAAAAAATATTATAATAATGTATGATAATGTATAATAATGTATTATAATAATGTGTGTCTAGGTTATAAACAGTTGTTTTCTTTTTAAAGGATTATAAGCAATTTTGAGATAGTTGGTCATTCAGACACCATAGTACACATTTTATTGGAGTATAGAATGAAAGTATAAGAATAGAGAAAGAATAATTAATGCTTCCAATGAAGTATTAAATTTTCCCTGAGAGAAACTTATTTTCATTTTTAACATGTATTAATCTGGAAAACTGTGGAATGATTATAGGAGTGGTGTGTTTTTGAAAATAGATTCTCTGTAAACATAAATAGAACTGTTATATACACATTGCTTCATTTATACTATCCTTCTTCTAAATTATTTGTTAAGAATCTGGGATGTTGGGAAAGATTGCATTGTTTTTCAAATTCCTAAAGGAATGTTAAGGGTTTTGGGAAATAAGATTCACAATTCTTCTCAGACATTGTGACAAGTATGTTCAAACTCTCTTACAAATTGCAAAGTGGCATAAATTGCAACGATAAATTGCTGAGATAATTTGCATTAGATTTGTGGTGAAGATTCAAATTATGTTCTTATAGAAAACAATTGCCAGATGGTTTTTAATCTTTTTATTATCTCATTCCATCATTTCAATTGAAAATTTTATTTTCAATTGTTTATTTTCATTAAGTTAATTAATCAAAACTCCCCTTTGTTCTGATACACTGATCCAATCATCACTGTCCATGGAGAACATGCCAGTTTTTGTCAGGATAGTTCAAGATTTTATTTTTATTGATTTTAATTTTCTGTGGAAGGAAGCACTGAACAAAACAAAAGACTCTCATGTTCCAAGAAATGGTTTGCCTTGATCCATTATTGATATTATTATTAATGATTTTTAAAATGTACTACATATTTATATGACCTTATTGATTAAAAAGGGAGAAAAGTGTCCAAGGTTTGCACATAAAAATTTCTGTAATGCCTTAACCGCAAACATAGAGCTTTTCAATCTTTTTTTTTTGAAAAGGAATCGTAACTGTCTCAAACACTGTTGAAATATTATAGATTTCTGATTTATACCTGTTGGAATAACTTAGCATAATAAAGACTCATGTGAGCTTTCCCACAATCTTTCAAGGACAGACACTACTTATTTTGCCTAAATAGGATATTCTAACTTTTGTACATGTTTTAAACCTTAGGAGATGAGGACAGTTGTCTAACAAAGGACAGATAAAAATGCTAGTTCGCCAGGATCAAAAGAGTTAAGAATTTTTTTGGCTGCTGACAGTGGAGTGAATTAGAGCTTCCGAGTCTGATGTCAGCAAGAACAATTAGTAAGAAATTGGAATTTTCATAAAATACTAAGTAATCCCTAAGAGGGACCAATGAAGTAGTGACTGCAATATTGATGATGTAATATATGTTACATTTAGTTGAAAAATAAATACTGTTTTTGTACTGGTGAGTCAGGACCAGTCTCACAGTCATGTGTAAGCATGTACAGACAATGGCAAAGAAATACGTATTGTGTGAAGAATGACGTGCTTCAGCATGTAATTGACACTATTAGTTTCAGGTTGGTGTATAAATTCACTAAGTGTCATGAGGCAGTGGGATGGGAAAATGTTTCATCTACATAATGGAAAGAAATAAAAGCAATTATCAGGGATGTCAAATGGATCCTTTGAAATTTGAATACTTAGCCTTGTTAGTTCTTTATTTTATAAAAGTTTCCCATACTTCTACCCCCCCATCTAATTACTGACACTGCCAAAATCCAAAATCGTTAGCATTTTTCTACTAAAACTTCATTCTAACCTTCATAGAGATGAATGTGTCCCATTCTTTTATCCCCAGGGATACATGATTCACTGAGCTGGAACTGGGGATTTGGTCTGACCAAAAATCAATTCTGCCCCAAACTCTATTAAACTGAATACTTTTTGAAAGGACAAGGCAAACACATTCAAAATAATACTTGGAATCTGTCTCTCTGCTGTATAACAACAATGAGTAAACTAGAATGCTCCATCAGATTTTAGGATGGAAAGCTTAACAGATTTAAAGTGTTATTAATCATATACATTCTATAAGTGGTAGTTACAGAATGTTGGACTTCATTTCATCTTCTCCAGTCAAATTGTTCATCTGCTATTGGAGCCATAGATCCCGGCAATATTGGACCACCAAAAAAAGAAGAGCTCAAAGGCAAGTTATTTAATATATCAATATAGATCAATAGAAACAATATATTTTCCTTGGTAACAAAATTATAGGGAGAGTAATACTAAAATTAGTATTTATTAAGACATTTATTATTTATTAAATATAGTTACAATTGATAGGGTAAATTTAAGTGTACTCATCACAAATAAATGATAGATACGTGAAGTGTGCATATAAGTCAATTGGCTAGGTTTAGCCTTTTCACAGTATATACAAACTTCAACATCATGTTGTATAAAATGCATATATAAAATTTTTGCCAAAAAAATTATTTTGAAAATGAAAAAGGTGATGAACTAAAATAATCATGAAAATGATGAATAATTTATTTATAAAAGTGCTTTTACTCTACTGCTACAAGGAAATAAGTCCAAATATAAAAATTAGTTAACTTCAAATTATCCACAATCTTTGATCTATTTCCTAAGGTAAAAGACATGTGTAAGTAGACAACATTTTTGAATCTATCAAAATACTTAGTTTCTACACATTCTACTTTCACATGTTCTGGTGATTTCATAAAATTAATTCATTAGTTCATTAAAAATAATTATTGAAAACCTATTGGGTAACACACAGTGTGATTATCCCTGAGAATACAATGGTGATCAAAATAGTCTCTGCTCTGATTGGGCCACAGACTTTTAAACAAGACAATAAAACAAATCACTGCACAATTCTATCTTATGATGAAATGTTTTCAATTAAAGTTGATGGTATTATTTTTAAAAGAAATCACATGTTTTAGGGACTTGAGATGTGGTTCAGTGGTAGAACACTTTCCCTAGAATGTTAGAGGTCGTAGTTCAGTCCTCAACCCACTTCCAAAAACAAAACAAAATAAAACAAACAAAACCCCCCAGAAGTTCAAAAAACTGGAATAAATAAAATTATTAGTGTTTCCTAGCATTTTGTCCTATACATTTTTAGAGCTAAACACTTTACAAATGTTTAAAAATACAGAAGATTTCAATTTTGTTAATCATGATCACAGTTACTAGAAGATGGGCAGGAAAGGAAGTGAATTGTGCCCATTTCTGCTAATTGTAAAAGATCATCTTGGAAAAATGTTGAAAACAATGTCTAAAATGAGGTCTGAGGGTAGTTCTAAATTTTCAGTTATTATTGTGGCACATGCTGATGAGGCTATTTGTCTTACTGGAGAGATATTCACTGTATGACACACTGGTTCAAATTTGGATGTATTTCTGTGCTGATCATAGTTCCCATAATGTAGCTCTAATAATCACTGCATTTTGAGAGTAATGAGTCACATATAAAATGCTAGATATAAATTTGTACTTATGCTTTGGAAAGCCCATGCTAGATACAAGCAGATAATTTAAAAAGAATTAGCAGAATTGAAAACCTGACAATCAGGTGCATTTCTGGGAATACTTGAAAGGACTCAGTGTTCTGCACCTAATGTAGGTCTCCATTTGATTCCACAATAGAACAAATTCAAGCTGGGTTTTTGCATGCCTAATGGAAACTGTCTGCTTTTAAACAATTAAAGATCGCATAGAAATCTAAGCACCTCCTTGGTATTGTATAAAGTACAAGTAATAGAGATTTTCTTTAAAGTTCATGTGTACATGAGAAAAATACTGAACTAAAAAATAATCATTATATCCACTGTTTTACTTTTTATTCATATTATCTTTTAAAAATATGCTTGCAAAAAAATGATAAAAGGGTTTTTATATAGTTAACCAAAATACAAGATAACGTATTCCTATCCAAATCAGATAGTGATTTTTCTTCTATATAAAAATATTTTGCACATAATCCTATTATGTTTCTTAAAATGTATATTTTTGCATATTTGCCTATATAATTATATCTATGTATTATGTATATAGAGAGAGACAGAAAAGAGGAAAAAGAAAGAGAGAGAAAGAATAGAAAAATAAACACCACCAGAATGCCAGCATTGATTATTTCCAGGCAATTGGATTATATATTATTGTCATCTTTTTTCTTTATGTATTTTATCATCAGTTATTATTACAATTCCACAATGAATTGGTCTGTATTGATAATATAAATCAGTTATTATTAACGCATACTTGTTTGGACTGAAAAACCAAGCTAGTGATTACAAATAGAGCATTTTTTATTTCAAGTATTCAGAAATGGTATAAAGAACATGAACCATTTAGAGGAGAAAACCAACCAACAGCTTCATCTTAATGTTATTCTTCTTTTTAGTCATCCCTCAGACCAGTGAAGAAAGTAATGAGGACATCTGGAATCCAGAAGAGGTTCCAGAAGGAGCAGAGTATGATGACATGTGGGATGTTCGAGAAGTCCCAGAGTAAGTCAAACAAAGCCAAGAATGTGTTTAGGAGTATAAGTTAGATGTATCATCTGATATCATTCTATTTTTGACAAGATTTATAAAGTAACTTACACCACAGTGACACATACAATATATGTATAATTAGTGATTTTCCATTTGGAAACAGTAGGACAAAAATATCTCACCGAATTGCAAGCATTAACAGAAACTAAATTATAATACTATGTTTATGTGTCAAAGACTGGCTTTTAATTATTCAGTGTTCTGCAATTTCAGTAAAAGGCTATGTCCTTCCTCCATTTATCAATTATTACTCAGATTTACTTATTAGATATTTCAAGATTATGCTTACTATGCAGTATATTTTGCAAGTAAGATTCGAGTTTTATTTTGAATGTTTTCAAAATTATTAAGTTATAAATATAAAATTTATATTTATAACAAAAATTCCTTTCATTCTGATTTTGAAAAAGTCTAATGTTGTATTTTTAAGAAATTTAAGTATATTTATGTACATAAATGAAATTAATGGTTAAACTGTTTTAAATATATTTAATTTAAAATCATGATTGTTTAGAATAACTGGAAGGACAAAATCACTATTTACTAAATATGAACTATTTTATTTTTAAAGACTTTTATGGCATGTAACCTGATATCTTTTCTAACCCTGACTACAAAACTGCCCAATACTTTGACAAAACTCCTATGCTTTCTATCTTCTGTATCAGTTCTGAAAATACAAATAGTGGGAGACTGCAGATAATTGACTAGAAATAAGTATCTAGCTTTCAAATAAACAATAGCAAAAAACCTGTAAACTAATAAAGTCAAAGGAGATTTTAAAACATTTCTGTCTATGTTTTAAGAATAAATAAATTAAATCTCAGATTATATTTATATGGTGCCCATACATCTGCATGGAAGGTAAGGAGTAAGCGACTCAATAAATCTCACACATCCATATGTGGCAAACTCCAAATTTGAGTAAATTTTCACGTTTCATTCTGATGTTTTATGTTATCTAAAGAAAATATCTACAAAAGTTTTAAATGAACACTAACGCCAGTCAAGACATAAAAAATTGCTTTATAAAATTTTTAACTTTATTTTTTTCTTTAGGAAAATATATTTCAAAATGCTCAAATGGGTAATGAGGAAAATGAGTAAAGGCCATGATAGGCAGTTCACAAAATAAGAATCGCAGTTGGCTATATGAAAAATAAGAGCCTCAAGTAAAGCACTAGCCTTGGGGGTCATTACTGAGAATTTAAAGGAAGATTTAGTATTTGATTAAATACAATGGATGAGAAAAAAGTGGCAAAGATGCTGCAGTTTTTAGCTTAAGTGCCTGAGTAAATTGTGATTGCCTTAACTGTGACAGGGAACATAAGTGTTGGAGAAGTAGTGAGTTTGGTCCTGCATGTACAGACTCTGAGGTGTCTTTGGAATATCAAGACAAACCTATACAGTAGGCAGCTGGAAAATTGCATTTGGAACTTCAAGTAAAAGCTAAAATGAACAAATGTACCCAGGAGTCACCAACATATGGATTGATACTTTTTGCTTGTACTAACCTGCTTCACCTTTGTAAATAATTTATAGTCTATTAAAAGAAAAGTGTCACATAAATAGTTACCTATTGCTAGTCTTATTTAAACTCAGAGACATTCCATTTCATTCTTGGGCATGCTTATTTGCAAGTGGTCAGAATTTCAACCTAGTCCTTTATTCTTCTTATCCAGAAAATTACTATGTCTTATTTAGGGTAGAATTAAAACAGAAAAAAATAATTCGTAGGACTGAGTATGTACTGTAGTGATAAAGTATTTGGCTAGCATGCATGTAGCTTTGGGTTCCATCCACACCACTAAGAACAAAAGGGAAGAAGAAAAGAAAGGAACTGTAAATATTTGTTTCATTCCATCTGAGAAGATGGGTAGCTCTGTCAGAGTATTTCTATAAACTATTCTGTCTCTAGGAGCCCAAATTTAGGAAGGAGGAAAGATACGTGAATTGTACGTGTGGGATGAAATACCAAGAAGATATTCTACTGAACTAATAAATCTGTAGGATGATTCTAAACACATAGGTAGCTGTGCTGAGTACATTACCAGTGTTTCTATTATACAGTTATCTAAGAGATCAAATAAAGATCATTTAGTTGAAACCTACGCACACCTCCCATAATTCATGCAAACGTAGAAGCCAAGACTATGAGTTAATGAGCTGACTAAAGCCATACACTTAAGTTATATGACAGTAGTAAATTTGGAATTTCTTTCTTTCCTCTTTGCAGTACTTAGAGTTGTACCCAGGGTCACATACAGCTTATGTAAGCACTCTACCACACACTGAGAGAGATCGCCAGGTCTTTAATCTGGATTTTCTAAATCTGTGATTCAAAGTTAGCAGAGAAGGATTTCAATATATCCATCTAACCCTGTTTTTTGGACCCAGTAATTTTCTAGCTACTGCATTCTACTTTTAATCTTATTAGAAGTTCCTTCAATCCATTTTAATTGCATAAAATAGTTAAACTTTATTTGTATAAAGATTTATTTGTATAAAACAGTTAAACTTTATTTTAGAAAATAAGTACAAAATAAATATCCTTCTTTTCAGTGTTTGATTTTTATTGCATTTCTAGAGTTTTGTTCTTTTATATTCTATTGCATGTCTGAAAAATAGCCAGTATTTTATTTTGTCCTTTAAATTTTTTAATAGCATTTCCTCATACATTTCTAGTTCTTTGTTCTGCAATAGGAAATTGGTTTTTCAGTAGAGTCTATTCTCACTGACCTTTTTCAGGTATGACATTATATTCAAACAGCAGGTAGGAACAGAGGATGTATACCTAGGATTGACAAGAAAGGACTCTTCAACAGCATGTTGTCAGGAGCTAGTGGTAAGCCTTTTTTCTCCATTTTTGCATGATTATCATAGCTAAATTGACTGACTTCTATATACATAATAATGTAGGCAGGGCTATAAACTCTTCATAAATAATGTTTGCTATGTTTCAGGTCTTAGGGGAAAAATAGGACAGTTTAAAATGATATGGGACAACATATGATTTTTAGTTTGATTAAAGCTGCCTAATCTGATTGACCTGAAAACTCTTTTATTCTAGCTTTTTTCTCATGCATTCTATATTGTTATTACCTTCTGATGAAATGATAGACAATCAGAATTTTAAAAATTTCCTTCTCTCAATCCGTCTTCTTGCTTATTTATGTATTTCTTGTAATGACTCAGCTTGCAATTAGGGATTTTAAATACTAATTTCTTCTTAAGTTTTGGATCTGAACATCTGATTTAAACTACTAAGAAGATGTTTAAAGTGTTGCTTGGCTCCCATATTTGAATGTACGGCACTGAGGAGCATCCTTTGCCAAATCAATGTTTCTATATAACAATAGCTATATTAATAATATCAATGATACTGCCTTACTACTGCCTTTTTTGACCCTCATATTGATCTTGCTAAAAAGTCTGAGCCAAACCCAAAGTATAGAATTCAACACAATTTGGTAACATACACAAATAACTGATGTTAAAAGTTTATTTTTTGAAATTTGGGGCTGTGATCCTATTTTTCCCTCCCTTACATGATAGAATTCAGAGGTACTCATAACAATGTTTCATATTTTTTGCTTAAGCAAATGATAAATGGAATTTGTTTTTAAAGTGAACTTCAATTTTTCTCTTATTAGCAAAATCTAAGACATTCAGTTAAATCAAATAACATAATGAGAATAGTGACTTTAAGTACCTCAGGAGACTTTCAAACTCTAACTTAGAGTTAAGATTTCAAATAATCTTGATCTAATTAGCTCCCAGGGTTTTACCAGTAATATTCAAACTTCTCTCTCTTAAATTACTATAAAATTGTGTACTTGATGTCTACTGTTGAGAATTGCTCTAAGCTCTGGGGAAATTCTAGGCTCTAGATAAATGAAACTGTTGTGAGCCTTCCTAGTTCTCTCATGCAAATTGCCACTAGTTTTAGTTTTAAAAAGTATACTAAATACAGAATTTTGGAAATTAATCACACCTCATAATAGAATTATACAGTTTATTTCAGACTCAAGTTTATACAGAAGACTTGCTTCTTCCCTCTAATGAATTTATGATTGGCTGGGAGATAAAGCTAACATAAATGAATTAATTTCATCATTAACAGTTAAATTCAATGTAGATAATTGTGAGTCTGTTATTAGGATTTCAAAAGGTTTGAATAAAGCATGGACACTACTAACGGGCAGCATCAAATGAAACATTTCCTGGGACTACCACACCTTACTTCTTAAATACTGTTCTTTTTTCTCTTGATTTACTTTCTTTCTCATTCATTCTTCATTTATTCAGTCTTCAAATACAGTACTTAATGAATGGTACCACCTACCAATCACTGAATACTTAGTCCTAAGTACTGAGATATAAAGAAAAATAAGAAACAATAAATTGTCCCCAGGAAATTTACACAAACAAGGTAAGATACCTAGACAATATCGCAGTCAGCAAGGCAAGTTCATGTATAGGGGCATGTATCAGGTACGTGGTGATATAAAACAGAGAGATCAACTAAATGTGGGTAGATAAGATTTTCACATTAGACAACATTCTAAGCTGGGAACTCTAACTAGAGGTAAGAGAACATGGAAACTTACCCAGACATGAAATAGCATGGCCTGTTTAAATAAGCAGTGAATATAACAAAGAACAAGAGTAAGTATGGCCAGTGGTATAGTGGCAACCTGACTTCAAAAATAGATTTTTTTCTTTAAAAGCTCTATTTTTTGTTGAGGGTATGAAGCACAGAGTTAGAACATTCACCAAGCATATACAAGGCCAACATTTGAACTCCAGCATTGCAATATATATATATATATATATATATATGACTTAGAATAAGAGAAAGTATGGACTCCATCTCCAGTATTTTTGCTTAAATTTATTTTTCTTATTCCTATTGATAATATAATTTTCCTTGAATCTAAGACATGATTAAATTATAAATATATCCATAATTTAATGACAAAGCTTTGTAGGAAATGTAGATACACTACTACATTAAATATACACATTGATGTTCTGATATATCCAAATATCAGAAGCATTAAAATGTGAGGAAAATTGTACCTTAGAATTGGTTAAGTATATTATTTGGGTCTTAGAGCAGGTTTTTTTGTTTGTTTGTTTGTTTTTTTTATCGGTACCAGGGATCAAACTCACGACTGCCTGCTTGCAAGGCAGGCGCTTATGCCGCTGAGCTAAATCCCAGCCCCTATTATTTGGGTCTTAGACCTTGTCTGTATGTAATAGTTCACTCCCGACACTTTCAGAAAAAAATCCTTCCTTAAACTCTTGCTTAAACTGAGGTAAATAATAGTAGTACAATTTGTTTAAGTATGAGGAGTTATTTAATTTTAAAAATTCAAAAGGACCACCGTTTTCTTTACTCTTCCTGGATTCCAAATAAGATTGCATGATTTATTAATCCTAAATCAAGTGATGGTACTAAACAAAATCTGAATTAAAATGTATATATCTTCACCAAATTGTTTTTCTAACACTGAATCCAAAAACTTTCATATTCAAATTCTGCTTGTCCTATTGTTATTCTCTGCTGCTTTGCTCCCAGGTTTATAGCTACCAAGTATCATCGTGCTATAATTTTAAAATTAAAAATACTTATTCTACACATAGGTATTTCAGAGCTGGAGCTAAACCATGGTTTGCAGACTTTTTCCTTTTTGCTGCCAAGTCTTTTATTCAAATATAATTTTATGAGGTAGCCCAGAACATAAAACACAGAAAACCACCATTTCCTTGGTTAAAAAGGTACTAGTTGGCTAAAACGCCACACAAGACACATCTCTTAGAAGAACAGCTCCTTGGAACACAGTTTGAAGAGTACTAATCTAGTCTCTCCTCTTTATATTGCAGTTGAGATACTAAGGACATGTTTACATGGTATCGAATAGTAGTGTAAATAAATGGAAGAATAATAGGCTTAGAGGATTTTTTTTGGTAGATGACATATTTACCTCATGAGAACACACCTGCCTTATTTTATTTTAGTATCTTTTTCATTCTTTATCTATCTATATTCTCCATCTTTCCTTACAAAGATCCCGTTGTTAAGAAAATTTTTCCAGCTATTCCTTGGACAGAGAACTAATATTTAGAATGTAAAAGAACTCAAAAAATTAGACCACCTAAAATAAAAGACTCAACTAAGAAATGGGCATGTAAAATGAGCAGACATTTTTCAGGGGAAAAATGCAAATGATCAACAAATGCATGAAAAAATGTTCAACATACCTGGTCATTAGAGAAATGCAAATTTTAAAAATGCTAGAAAGAATGGCAATCATCAGGTCAAAAAATAACAAGTGCTAGCATGGCTGTGGTAAGAAACTAACCCCCCTACACTGTTGGTGGGAATGTAAGCTAGTGCAATCATTACTGAAATCATATGGAAACTCATCCAAAAACTAAAATTATAAATTCCATATGACCCATCTTTCCCCCTTCTATATATCTTCCCCCAAAAGCTAAAGACATCATACTATAGTGACACATGCATACCAATATCTATAGGAGCACAATTAATAAAGCTTAATCCTAGAAGCAACCTGTATATCCATCAACAGATGATTGGATAAAGAAAATGTGTTATTTATACATAATGAGATATTACATAGCTATAAAGAAAGACAAATTTGAGACGTTTGTAGGAAAATGGATGCACCAATAAAATATAAAGTCGAGTGAAATAAATCAAATGCAGAAGCTTAAACACCATATAGTATCTCTCATTTGACTAGGGCAAAATACAAACAAAGAGCACAATAAAGGATGGATATGAGGTGACAAGGGGATAGATCTCTTGGAAATGGAAAGGGGTCCAAGAGAATATGGGTGAAAGGAGGAGGGGGAGGGGAAGTGGAAATGAGTAGAATAGAGATATGACATATACAGGAACCTAATAACTTAAATGAATGTAAACATTATATGTCATAAACATTAGATAAAATTAGCAATATCACTGTGAGCAAAATGAGGAAAGAGGACTTAAGGAAATGAGGAAAGAGGATGAGGGAGGAAGATGAAAGGGAAAAGGATTTAAAAGCAGAGAAAACTATGTTATATATATGAACTCACTCCCCAAGATGACTATAAAAATGTGTATACTGCAAACATGTACTAATAAATGTTTACAAATATATCACATTTGTAAATAAATGAAAAACCAAGTTCTTCAACAAAGTTTAAAATATATCCTTGACTATATCTTTTAATACATATGCATCACCATTTGCTATAATTTTTAAATTAAAAATACTTATTATGCACTAACTATGCATAATATGGACCATTCACTGGATACACTTTGTTGAAAAAAATAGATAAGATTCTCCTTCTTTCAAGGCACTTACTGTCAACACATCAAGCAGTTCTGGAGCAATAGTGCAGCTGGAGCTACTAGGTGATCTTTGTCAAACTTTCATAGATTCATCTAATAAGGAAAGAGTGACCCCTCCAAAAAAGAAACCAAATTTATTACTTACACAGCATTAGCAAGATCAATGTAGTATCAGCTCCTCATATCCCTTTGCCCACAAGATCAGAGGGGTCGGATGGCAGCTAACATGAATCTGTTGCTAAAGAGCCAATTCTAGACTGCAGCTAGCTATTTCATAGTAGTGAGTTAAAAAGCTCTATACCCTACTGGAACAGGGAGTAGTGTGAGAAACTGTCTCATCGCTGCCTCTTGCGGATAGGAGCCTCCCACAGGCACAGAAGCAGAAAAGAAACAGCACTCAGATAGCTCCTAAAAGATCGCCTATTGTTCTATGTTCTGGGAGGACCTCTGGCTGGTCTGCCAAGATCTGATTCACATTGTAGTTGAACCTTGCCTATGTGGCACATGTGCATAGTGCAAGGTCACTAGAGTGTTATGGTGGGCCCTACATTTATACCGTATGAATAAACATTTTTGTCTTGATTGTTTTCACTTAACATTATATAATATAAAACAAATTATTTATGTAATGCTTATACATGTTAGGCATTTCTCTAAGAACTTTATGCATAGTAACCCACTCATCTCCATATCACTTCTATGAAATAGATGTTTCATTTTTTTATAGATGATGCTCCATTTAAAGATGAAATTATTAGCAGGGGGTTTAGCTCAGCAGCACAAGTACCTGCCTGGCAAGAGTGAGGTCATGAGTTTGATTTTGGTACAAAAAAGAAAAGAAAACAGATGAAATTGTTAAAGCACAAAAAGTTAAATGACTTGCTTAAGATCACACTTTTATAACTTAACAAATTTGAACAAAGATTGGCAAAGTGGTATGAATGCAAAGATGGGAAGCCCATACAGACTTAACAGTAGTGTTGGCATTTGACTCAGACATTTGAAGGACAGATAATAGTTTGTGGTGAAGCAAAAGATGAAAAGCTCTCCATGCAAAGAGAACAGTATGAACAAAAGCATAGGTCTATGAAAGTAGATGGTGTACTTTGAAAACTGTGATATTCCTGGAATCTCAAAATGCATTGGCATGAAGTAATACAGAAGATTAAAACAGAACAAGTGACTTATGACTAGCTGTGTAAGCCCTTGACTGTCAGACCATGTGCTATGTACTAAATTGTATCCCTCTCATTCATATGTTGTAATCCTAAAATCCCAATGCAATGGAGTTTAGAGTAATGAGAGGCCTACATGATGGGATTAGAGACACTAAATAGTTTGCTCACCCTCTCTCAGTCATGTGATGGTACAGAGAGAAAGCAGCTTTCTGCAAGTCAGAAAAAAGGACCTCATTAGTGCCCAACCAAACTGGCACCCTGATTTCTAATT
>PVJX010036137.1:0-17778 GCA_004027295.1 Dolichotis patagonum
TTTGTTCTATTGCCGTTGGTTCTGTCTACCACATTGTGTCTCATTGGAATTTGAATATGTGTGATAGTTCAAACAAATTTTTTTCTTTTTTATCAAAAATGAGCTATTATAATACTCATTGATCATTTTCTGTTATTCGGTTCAGAAATCCCTGGAATTCTTTCACTAAATGCATGGCTTTATACTATTGTGTTATGTTTGATATTATTGTAATTGAAACTATGCTCAACTATAGCAGAGTTAGAGATATGGTGTTAGATAATATTGATGTCCAGTTGACTTAATGTAAAGTACTGTGTTGCCTATGTTGTCCTCTTCTGATCTGCTCTGTACTACCCCCTTTTGTTTTATTCTCTTTTAAATAAAAAAAAAAAAGAAAGACATCTGTGTTTGTGCATTTGTTGGAATGCAATTCACAGTAGCCCAGGTATGGAATTAACTTAGACATCCACCAAAAGACAAATGGCTAAACAAAATATGGCATATCTGTACAATGAAATTTTATTCATCTATAATAAAAACTAAATTTTGTCATTTGCAGTGACATGAGTAGAACTGAAGGACATTATGTTAAATGAAATAAATTAGGCATAGAAAACAAATACTGCATGTTCCTATTTATACATGGAAAGTAAAAAGTTGCTCTCAAAGAAGTAGAGAGGGCTGAATCTAAGCCTTAATAATAGAACACTTGCCATGCATGCAAGAAGCCCTGAGAGCCCTGGGTTTGCCCCTTACTACAAAAAAAAAAAAGAGAAAAGAATAAAATAGAAGAGACAGAACAGTAGTTACCAAAGCCCAGGGAGAATATGGAGATCAAGAAGTGGAAAGAGGATTATTAGTGGGTACAGGAATTCAGTTGGATAGAAGGAATGGTTTCCAATGTTCTGTAGCATGATAGGATAATTACAATGGATAGAAATTAACTGACATTTTAAAATCACTAATAGAGGGGATTTTTAATATTCCCAACACAAAGAAGTAGTATGTTTGAAGTGATACATATGCCAATTACCCTAACCTGAACATGACATAGTACTCATGTATTCAAATGTCACATGTATCTCATAAATATGTGCAATTCCTATGTCTTGATTAAAAATAAAAATGGAAAGTAAAAAAAAGTAAATCTATTTTTATAAAAGTAAAATAAATTTTTATACTTTTTACCTTTATAGCAGTAAATAAAACCTTTTACTTTTTTTTTAAATTTTATTTAAAGAGAAAAAAAAAGCAATACAGAAAAAAGGGTAGAAACAATACAAAACCTCAAAAAAAACCAAACCGTAAATCACTAGTTGACAAACCACATACTCCCCAAAATAGCTGTTCATGTTACAAAATTAAGGCAAACAAAGTGAACACACAGTGAAGCTGCAAACAGAAAAAAAGGATGGAATAAAGCCAGTTGAGACAGTATAGTGAAATTGGCACAGAACATCACAGCAGGTCACCAGGACAACAGTAACAGGCAACGTTTTATATCTCATTGTCTTCACAATAGTTGTTCTACTAGGTAGAGCAAAATCAAAGAAATACACAACATTATAGGACACATCAACACAGTATTGAATAGAGCAACACCATTAATCAGGACAAAGCAAAACAGCGATAAAAATATCTGTCTTCAGAGATAGTAGAAGGAAACTCCCCCGATTTGCTGTATCACATATGGTCACCTCCTAAGAGATACCCAGATCCCTGGATCCCCATTGTTACAGGAGGGGGGGTGTGATATGTTTGATTCTAGGCCTGCGACCCTGTAGGCAGCAGGCTGGTTACTGGTTGGCTTGGCACCCTAAGTTCCAACATGATGCGGATCTCAGGAAACGCTCTTGCTTCTTGTTTCCCCGCCCTGGGGTAGCCACGGCTCGCCATACCACAGTCCCTTTCCAGGGCGGCAGGCTGCTTACTGGTTGGCTCGGTGCCCTAAGTTCCAGCATGGTGCAGATCTCAGGAGACACTCTTGCTTCTGGTTTCCCCGCCCTGGTGTGGCCGTGGCCTGCCAGACCACAGTCACTCTCCAGGGCGGCAGGCTGCTTACTCAAACCTTTTACTCTTATAAAAGTAAATAAAAAATGAGAGTTAAACAGGAAAATATATCTAACACACAAATAATATAGGACCCAAAAGAATATGCTCCAAATAAAGAGACAAAGACACTATTTTAAAATGTAGTTTAACAAATTTTATAGCAATTAAAGATATTTGACTCTAAATTTTGTAAAACATCCCATCACCAACAGCAGTGATAATCTGATAAATCTTCTGGACTTCAAAGTAGAGTATTTGCGTATCAAGACAAAATCGATTCACCTAAATGGAAGTCGGGATATCTAGCTACATGGTAAGCTGGTTAACTGATAAATAGATTAAACAATGATAAAAAACGTAGTGAGGGTCAGGATTTAGCTAAGCAACACAAGCACCTGCCTATCAAGTGCATGAGTTCTATCCCCGGTACCAAAACAAAAAACAAAAGCAAAACAAAAAGCAACAACAAAAAACCTAATGAAAAACAAAATAATTAAGCTATAAGTACTTCCAAAGTCCTTAAGAAAAAATGAGACCCAAGACATACCTATGACAAAATTAGTTCAAATATAAAGACAGCAGGATAATCTTTTTTATTAGTATATGTTTCCAGTAAATAACAATTGCATTCATCTTGGGGAACTGGTACATACACATGTCACACCTTGACCATTTTTACTCCTCATTGTGCCCTTTCTTCTTCCTCCTTCCGCAGGTCCATCCCTACTGTGGCTACCTTCTTATTTCTTACCATCTTTTTTCTTTTGCTTTTCAAATTGTTCATAATTGTTCATACAAGACAAACCATGTGATATTTAACTTTCTGTGTCTGCTTTATTTCACTTAGCTTTATTGTTTCAAGACCTGCTCATTTTCCTCTGAAAGACTCACATTTATTTTTCATTATGGCTGCGCAGTACTCCATAGTGTATATGTACCACAATTTCTGCATTTATTTATCTTCTGGTGAATATCTCGATTGTTTCTATAATTTAGCTACTGTAAATTGTGCTGCTTTAAATATGAGTATGCATGTACCACTCTAATGTGATCACTTTAACTTTCAGAAAGGTACCCAGAAGAGGTATAGTTGAATGAAATGAAATTTCTATTTCTATTTTTATCTATTTTTTGGACTCTTTATACTGATTTTCATAATGGTTTACTAGCAAAAACAATATAGAAAGGTTCTTTTTTCCACACAACTTCACCAACATTTGAGTCCTTAATCATAGCCATTCTTACTGGAGTAAGGTGAAATATAGCAGAATAAGCTTTAAGAACATCTTAGATGGAGAATATTCAGATGGAGTCAGAAAGGCAGTGCTGAGCAGGCTCAGAGCAGGCAGAATTAATCAACTGGCTTTATATGCTATTAGTCTGTCCCAGGCCTAAGTGACTTGCCTGATGACCCAGCAGCTGGCATGCAGAAACAGAACTCTCCATGCCAATGGTCGTGGTAGAGGCCTAGAGTAATTGGTGACACAATGAGGTCTCTAAAGGCAGGATAACATTGCAGCTAAGGACTCTGACTCTCCTTCAGAGCTCCAGAGCAATAACTGCCAATATTAGAAGTAAAACAATTCTCTCATTAAGCAAAGATTTACTGTTTGGAGTGTCTTTGATTCACTTTCACAAGGCTTTGCTCACTATTACACTTTGCACCTCAGCTGTTTGCTGCACTTCCCTGCATCCCCCCTGAAAAGGACCCCATAAATACTTCCAGTTTAGAAAAGTTGGAATCTTAGCCACAAGATCTCTGACCTTCCCAGATCCCCATATATCATATTACTCTTGTCTATTGTTTTAACCTTCACCATACACTTGCCCAGGGAATTGGGAGACTGGCCAGCTGCCAATAACTTACCATGAGTCCTCAGCAAAGAAAGCATGAGAAAAAATTTTATCCACTTATAAGTGAATTGAGAGACCCAGCAAAAGGCAAATAACAATCAGTAAAACCATAACATTTAAACAATATAAACAAGATGTAGGAATTAAAGTTACAAAACAAAATGAAATGGTATGAATTTTTACAATGTAGATATGAAATAACTAGAAAGATCAGGAGAATAAGTGAGAAGAATGGTGACAGAAAATGTTATTATGATCTTCTTGTCTTTGATAGTTGGGTGAAAAATACAGTATTTAAAGTTCATAGCTACCAGGGTACATAAGTATTTTGGGAAAATGGAAAGGTAAATGCTGACATAAAATGTATAGTAAAGGAAAATAGAATGGTGTAGAAGAGGAAAGGTAAGGGGAAAAGAGGTCATATATTAAGGGGCTTTACTTCTGGAAGACAACCAAGAGACAATCTGTAATGATAGAAGATTGGAATATCACATAAAATCAGAGATCTGTATAAAAATATACATTATATACAAATATATAGTATACATTTTATTTATATATGCTATAAATGTGTATATATTATATAAATATATTAACATAAATATGCATTATATTTATATATAAATATATATTACATATGATGCATATGACTTAAAATAGCTTTGATAGTTAATTTTAAATGAAAAACTAGATGAGTCATGGTGAACAGACATTTGGTAAAACGTTACTTTGTACACTGCTGTAAATATATTCTAATAGGTAACTTTTTAAAAGAAATTGTGGTGTATTCTTATAATTGAATGCTATATAACTATTTTAAAAATCATAAAACATCTTAATTTGAACAATTGTGGACACGACTCAATTGTCAAGTGAAAAATACCAGCGTACAAATGCCAACATTCTTATTTTTCAAGAATAAGCTACACATACACTTATTTTTCCATATGCATGCAACCTGGCAGGATACACAGGGGTACAATAATACTAATTTCCTTTGGAGAGGAAAGCTAGAGGGTAAATGCAAGCGTGTGAGACAGCCCTATCATTCACCATCAGCCTTTTTGGACATTCTCATTTTTGTGCTTGCTTATATACTACTTACTCAAAAATAAATAACTATAGGTTTAAAAGGAAAAAATTGCTAGAGCTGCCTATGGATTCGAGTTCTAAGCAAAGTGGTTAAGGATTATTTGCTTCTGATTCTCCCTCCCCTACTACCATGATTCAAGATACATTTGATTCTTGAGAAATTAAAAACCTGTCCTATAAAGTTTGGGTTAGCTCTGTAGATCTTTAGGCCCCATCATTTTTGACTCTGGTATATTATTTATTGACATCAGAGATCTAAGGAGCTGGGTGTGGAAGTGTGCACCTATGATCCCAAGATTGTGGAAGTCCAAGGCAAGAGGGTTGCAAGTACAAACCCAGCCTGGGAAGCTTAGCAACTTAGTGATACTCTGTGTCATGCAAAACAAACAAAACAAAACAAAACAAAAACCTCTGCCGCGTAGCTCAATCAGTATGGAGGCTTTGGGTTCTATCCTCAAGTATCTAAAAACAAGCGAGTAAGCCGAAACTGTTGGAGATGTATCCGAGAAACTCAAAAAGAACATGGAAGAAAACCTACTTTGCAGTGCCTTGTGATGTTCAGATAGGAATATCTAAAAAGTGTGTGACACGGAGTAGCAGCCCTAAGTGGTAGTTATTGTGAAATGTGCCCCTCATAGAGGATAGGGAAGAGAAATAAGTCTTTCTGTAACAAATCTGGTATCATAGCCTAAGTGACTCAGAAGTTGCCCTCACGGAAGAAGAGGTTTGACATCTTTGTCCCTGGATCTTGCACCTTCTTTGCCATTTGAATAACTAGAATACAACATCTAATTAATAATAGACAGACTCTGATTGCCAGTTGGAATATTTATTTTCACAATATTTTACTACTGTAAAGGTCATTAGTTCATCATATGACTGACTTTTAAAGTTTGCAATATGTACAAATACATAAAATTTATACATGTATATATAAATATTTAAAATTTAAAAACATGTGAATGGAGAAGAACACCTTATTTCAGACTATGTCTTGACATACGCTTTGAAAAACATTCAGGTTAGTTGTAACTGCATTCTTCTTATCATGTCCAAATCAGGACATGCTAAGACATCAGGGTTGCTAACAATCACTGCCACCAGAAAGTTGCTATTTCCAAATGCTTTCGAGTGAGATAGCTGGTGTTGAGGACCCATATCTGGAACCAGGAGGGAAACTTTGCTGATGTCCACAAGGGCAGGATGCTACTCACAAGTGGCAAGTGTCCCCAACCCTGAGATTGGTGGCCTGAAAATTTGATCTTGGGCCAGGCTGGCTTTACCATTGCAAACAAATGAGTGTTACCCTTTAGTTTCTATGTCCCTAAGGGCTTAATAGTACACTAGTCTGCCCTCATTTGTGGCTTCACTTTTTATGGCTTCTGTTATCCCTGGTCAACTTGGTCCAGAATATATAAATAACTAATAAAAAAGTCATCAGTTGTATGCAGCATTCTGGAGAACATGGTAAAATCTCTTGTCCTACCAGCCCATCCTGCCTGGAACATGCATCATCTCTTTGTGCAGCGTATTCATGCTGTATATTCTACCCACCTGTTAGTTACTTAGTGGCCATCTCAGTTATCGAATCAACTCTTGCTATATTGCAGCGCTTCTTTTCAAATAACATATACTGTATTTAATGTCTTTAAAACACAAGCATATTTTATTTTGGCAATTCAGATTTGCCAGAGAAAAATTGTAAGGTGTCTCCTTTAAGTGGAAACTCAAAGTATAAAAGTACGTTTTGAGCACAGGGACCCACATTCACATAGCATTTATTACATTTTGTTGTGGTTGTTCTATGATGAGTTATTGTTGTCGTCTTACTATATCTAATTTATCAATTAAACTTTATCATAGGTAGGTACACATAGGGACATTATGCATATACTATATAGGATCTGGCTCCAGGGACTCACTGAAGGTCTTGAGAAGAGAGCACTACTGTTCTTATCAACAGACCCATTGTCAGATCTGCACTATGACTTTCATGGGCTTAAGGCACATTGATTTCAGGCACCCTCCACCATAAAAATATTTAAAGTTATACTTTAGGCATGGGTGTAAAGATGAGTTATTAAGATTGTATATTAAAGCATTTTTACATTTTATTTTTTAGTCTGACTTTAGAAGAAATTAAAACAATTTTGCAAGGCCTTGAAAGCACTGTTGCCTTTGTGTCTACCATGTGCACTGAATAACTCATCCCTCATGAAGTTAAGAATTAAATAAAAAGGCAATGGCAAGAAGGAAAAAATGGAAACTATGAAAAAATATGCATCATCAAGGAAGAGAGTGGTGGATAACAGAAAGTCACAAATCATCTAGAAAATTTTGTGTTAAGATCCCCAAACTATCCATTGCCCTGAGATTGCTGACAAGAGGAGGTTAAGTCCTTGCCCTTCTCTCCCTCCATAGACCTGAGATGGTGCAACTGGGGAGAAGAGCATCCCAGACATGCAGGAATGTCAGAGACACAACAGGACCCTGGATAAGGGGCACATGATGGACAGGCAGAACTAGAGGCACTCAAGTCCTCTGTGCAGCACTGAATCCAGGCCAGGCAACCAGCCCTGCCAGAAGAATCCAGAACCAGTCCAGGTATCTGGCCTTCCCACTACACCACAGGACAGGCAACAACAGCACAGAACTTGGTAACCAACCACTTTTTCTCATTTTTTTCCCTTCATTTTTAATTTCTCTCTTTATCTTTTTCTTTTCTTGTTTTTGTTCTTTTTTTACTTCTTTGTTTATTTTTTCTTTTCTTTTTTTTCTTTGCTTGTATTTGTTTGTTTTTCCTCTCTTCTCTAAAGGGCTGGGGAGAACTCCAGCCACAGAAAACCAGTCCCTTCTCCCAAACCCAGAGACCAAGTTCAGATAATCCTTCAAATACTCCTTCATACTTTCTTTTCTACCCTCTTTTCTAGTGTTTCAAGTTTTGTGTGACCATCCTTTGCCCTCTAGTCTTACTTCTACTTCCTTTCCAATTGTTTTTGTTTTATACACTATCCTCCTTAAATTTCCCAACCACAGGTTAAAATCACTCTAACAAGGGGAAATACTTGGCATACAAACTCCTAATTTATGATCAGTTCTATCATGTAACTATAGACTTTGCAACTATGATCTAAAGTACAAATTCAGTTTGTCAGTTTCTAAACTCTGCTATTGTTATTGCTAGTTTTATTATTTTATCTAGTGTGTCATATCTGTTGCAATCAGCTGTTCTACTTTCTGCAACAATATTGGGAAGCTCTGGGGTAATAATCTTACCACAGCCCTGAACCAAAAGACAAGAGACTGAGTCAAACAGATAAAAACATCCAGCTCCTAATTAGTTAAGATGGTAGGATCTTGGGACAGACATGAACCAAGAATCTCCTACTCACAGAAGATATTCCAAAAGAACACTTTGCCTAGGGAGGCCCTTGTACTAGTGATATAACTACCTACTACAAAATTACTTAGTACAAAAACTCATCACAGAAAAAAAATTAAAAGTTTTTAAATAAAATTGTTTTGAAATTAAAAAATGACAAAACAAAGAAGGAAAATGCAATCTCAGATGTCCAGCAATCTCAGATGTCCAGCCATCCACAGCAAGTTCAGGAGACACTGACATTGAATACATTGGAAGACACACACCTGGAAATTCTGAAATGATAGCAACCAAAGAAAAGAATCAAATCCATGAAGATATAGAGGAATCTCTCATGTAAAAAAAAGAAGTGTCAACATTTATAGAGGAATTGCTTAACAACTCTAGAGTAGAGATAGGTTTTTTAAAAATAGATAAGAGATAGGGATATAGCTCCATGGCATAAGTACTTGCCCGGCAAGTGGGAGGTCCTTAATTTAATTTCCAATACAAAAAGAATAGATAATGCAAAGAGAATGGACACTGAGGAGGAGAACCAGTCAGCGGCCCCTGAGATCCAGCCACAGCCATGGTGGAACACAGGCAGCTACACAAAGAAGCAATTTGCCTGCCCTCTTGGTAAGCACCTTCTTCTGGCATGAGCCAGGAGGAGAACCAGTCAGAGGCCTCCGAGATCTGGCCATGACCATGGTGGAACCCAGGCAGCTGCACAAAGAAGCAATGGGACCACCCTCTTGATAAGCACCTTCTTCTAGCGTGAGACAGGAGGAGAAGCAGTCAGCAGCCCCTGAGATCTGGCCATGGCCATGGTGGAACCCAGGTGGCTGCACAAAAAAAAAAAAAAAAAAAAAACAACAATTCGCCGCCCTCGTGGTAAGCACCTTCCTCTGGTTTGAGCCAGGAGGAGAATCAGTAGCGTCTCTTGTGAGCCTACCAGTGTGTGGGCTTCGAATCAAATAACCTAACCCCCACCCAGTTAGCAACTGGGGACAGAGGTCTGAGCATCTCTTGGGAGGATGACTGTATGCAACATAGCAAATATGGGGGATCTCCTCTATCTTCTGTTTGAAACCAAATGTTGTTTTCATTGTTTGGTTTCATTATGATTAATTGCTTTACTCTATTCAATATTCTCTTTTGATTGGTTTTATAATGTTCTGTCTTTCATTTGATTTTGCTATACCTAACTGGCTAGACAACTATCATGAAGATAAGATATACTATGGTACCTATTACTGTTATCCCAGTAACCTGCTGTGAAGTTCTGTACCAATTTTACTGCAATGTCTCAATTGGCTTTCTTCCATCTTGTTCTATTTCTACTACCTTCAAAATTAAAAAATTAAAAAAAAGAGAATGGAAACTGTGAATGATCAATATAGAAAAGAAATAAAATACATGAAACAGATTCAAACAGATATCCAGGAAATTAAAAATTCCATTAAAAGCTGGCAAAACCACTTTAACAAAACTGAAGGCAGACTTTCAGGCCTTAAAGAATCACAGGCAGCAATCATGAATGGAAAGATCTCTTGAAAATAACAAAAGATCAGGAAATAATAATTCACCAGCTTCAAGAAGAAAATTAATATGAGAATAAATGGTGTCAATGAAACAGCAGGAATCAACACAAATGACATAAATAAACTATTTGCAGAAATATAAGTGGGAAATTTCCCAAACATGGAAGAAGAATCTGATAAAAAGATAACTGAATTACATAGAATTCCATTTAGCTGTAACCAAAATAAATCTATATCCAGACATTTAATAAACAAGATCCCAGAAATTCAGCACAAGAACAGAATATTAAAAGCTGTTAGAGACAAGAAAGATCACTTAAAAAGGAAAACCCACCAGATTTACAGCATACTTTTCAGTACAAACTCCCACATCAAGAAGAGCTTGGGGTTAAGTATTTCATGTCCTGAAAGAAAACAACTTCTAACACAGAGGGAAGTACAGTGCAAATCTCTTTCAGAATTAACGGATAAATAAATACTTCCATGATGAAGAACAACTGAATAAATTAATGACCACCAAACCAACCTTACAAAGAGTACTGACAGATATTCTAGATAGAGATAAAAATTACCATAATTCCAAGAAACACAACAGAAATAAATCAAAAAGCAGGGCAAGCAATTAAACAGAGGGGAAAAGTAGGGAGCCAACAGCAGGAAAATAATATGACAAAGATAAGCCAATACATGTTAGTTATAACCATCAATATAACCTCATTTCATCAATCAAAAGAAAGAGACTGGTAAAATAGATCAAGAAGATCCAACAGTATGCAGTATATGAGAAACACGTTTAACTCAAAAACAAATTCATAGACTAAAAGTCAAAAGGTGGAAAACAATACTCCATGCAAAAAAAGCCCAGATAAAAGCAGGGGTAGCTATTCTGTTCGCAAACAATGTGAACTTCAAAACAAGAAAGATCAAAAGATATGAGGTCACTACATACTTGTTAGGGGAAAAATTCAAGAGGAAGAGATAACAATCGTAAATATATATGCACCAAATATGGGAGCACCAAACTATATAAGATAAATATTAATAAACATAAAAAAATCAAACACACAATAACACAATTGTAACAGGGGACCTTAGTACCCTATTGTCAAAGCAATAGATCAACTACAAAAAATCATCAAAGAACTCCTCGCCCTTTTGACCTAGGGGCTGCTGGGATCATCGGCCCTGCCCTCTTCTTGCTCCTTGGACATGGAGCTACCAGGATCATTGTCTCTGCCCCCTATTGCTCCATGGACCTAGGGGCCTCTGGGACTATTGGCTCTGCCTCCTCCTTGCACCTTGGATGCAATAATCTGTTTTGCCCCCCCCCACTCCTCGGACCTACGAGCTGCTGGTATTGTCAGCCCTGCCCCCCTCCTAACTCTTTGGACCTAGGGGCGAGCAGGTTTGTTAGCCTCACCTCATCTCTTGCTCCATGGATATAGGGGTTTCCAGGATCGTTGGCTACCCTCTTCACCCCACAGACCTTGGGGGCCAGCAGGATCACTAGTCTGCCTTTCTTCTTGCCCCACAACCGTGGAGACCAGCAGGATCATTGATCACTCTCCTCCACACCCAGAAGAATAGATCAGCCCACAGACAATTAACAACTTCTTCCACCACCTGTATAACCATGGTAGGCTGTTAGGAACCTCAGCAACCTCTTACCTAGACCTCAGCAGGCTTGCAACAGTGTGGTGAGTTTACCCATCAGATAGAGGACTTCAGTGAGTAAACAGGAGCACCAGTGAACTACCCCCATCTATAGTACCTTGGCAAGTATGGCAATAGTGTGAGTGAGTCCTCCTCCCACACCGAGAACACTGGGTGGGTTGAGGAGAGTGCCAACAAGGCCTACCCCTACCCCTTAGGCCCTCTTGATTTCCTACAGAGGAAATCAAAAGGGCCTAAGAGACACCTAGCAACATAGTAAGGTCCCAGCTGAGGTGCACACTATAGCCAGGTAGATCTGGTGGCCTGGATCAGCCTGAAGCCATAGTCACCATAGGAATTAAGAGTTGACTTACATCAATTCTCCTAACCAGTCAACCTAGCCAGTCAACCTAGGAAGAATATAGGACTTACCCAATAATCCCTGCAGGAGGAACTCAGGTGACTGACACCCCACCCCCTTCATTGTGGGACCCAGTAATTGGACAAACATCAACCACACAGTAGGCCTTTGAGGCACACACAATGGACAGTTAACACTAGTAGAATTGAAAAGACCGAAATATTAACCCAAGAGGTAAAGATGACAAAACTAAAATGCAAAATGAAATCTCTAATGTCCAGTCCTTCAGGAACAAGTGCAGGAGACATCAAAATAGAGGACGTTAGTAGTCATACACCTGAAATTTCTGAAAAAATAACAAGTGAAATAAAGAAACAAACCCATAAGGCTATAGAGGAAATCAGATTAGAAATAATCTCTCACATAAAGAAATAAATGACAACCTTAATAAAGGAATTCTCAGTATAGCTAGAGAAGACATAGATAACAAAAAGTACCAGAGCATGGAAAAATGATGGAAACCTTGAAATAAAAATATAGAAAAGAAGTAGAATTCAAGAAACAAATTCAAAGAGGTATCTAGGAAATAAAAAATTCTATTGAAAGCTGGCAAAATTATTTTAATGAAGCTTAGGATAAAATTTTAGACTTTGAGGACAGGATGACAGCTAGTGATTATGAAAGTGAAGAACTTTTGTAAATAACAAGACAACATGAAGTGACAATTCAACAGTTTCAAGATGATGCAAAGAGAAACAATATAACATTAATAGGCATCAATGTAGATACAGGAGTAAATGCAAGTGACATTGGTAAACTATTCACAGAAATAATAGCAGAAAATTTCCTAAACATGGGGAAAAAATCAGATACACAGATAAGTGAGGCATATAGAATGCCAAACAGTCATAACCAGAATAAATCTGTAAACCCAAATAATGAGTTCAGTCATCCAAGTATTGTAATCCTCTTTCTAAATCCAAAAAGTTGTATTTGTAATCCCATTGAGATGTCATTGGAATTCCAGCAAGTTAATTCCAATCTACCACCAACAGTGCAACCCATGGGGAGAGTAAAAACACCAAGGCATATTCCAAGTTAAGGGCAGCCAAGGGTTCCTAAATCCAATCCCCATTAGGACATGCGGACAAAGGCCCTGATCCTAGGCCTCTCCCAGAATTTATTATCTTGTGAAGAAGTGGGGTGGCTCAGGGATGAGTGACAGTGAGATTGTGTGGGGGGGGATTATGTGAGTAATGTGATCTGGCTGTTCAGGTGCAAGATTGGCATCTCTGTAAATTGTAGAGATAAAGATATGCAGAAGGATCAATTTACATAATCCAATTAAAGTAGCAGTGAAATTTTTTTGGAGGGCTATGGCCAACTTCTTACATATCAGTATGAGGAAATGATTCTCCAAATAATCAAATTTACAGTAATTGTTTTGGATTCAAAGGGAGTCACTGGTGTTGTCTGCCACACAGACATACAATTATTAAGATCCCAGAAATTCAGCATAAAAACAGAATACTAAAAGCTAGTAGAGAAAAGACAGGACTCACCTATAAAGGAAAGCCTACTAGAATCACAGCAGACTTCTCAGCACAAACCCTCAGGTCAAGACAAACTTGGAGTGAAGTGTTTCAAGCCCTGAAAGAAAATAGCATTCAATCCAAATTGATGTACCCTGAAAAACTTTCTTTGAAAATTAATGGATAAATAAGATACTTCCATGACAAAGAATAACTGAAGAAATTTATGTCCACCAAGCCAACTCTAGAAAGGGTCCTGAAAGACATACTAAATAGAGATAAAAATGACTACAATTTCCAGAAAAATAACAGAAAGATACTGCTAGACAGGACCAGCAGTTAAACAAGGGGGAAAAACAACAACAGGAAATAACACAACAAAGTAGAGCCAGTATATATCAGTTATAACCATCAATGTAAATGGCCTCAATTCACCAATTAAAAGAAATACATTGACAGAATGGATCAAAAGCAATATCCAACAATACACTATATACAGGAAACATAACTGACTCTAAAGGAAACTCATAGACTAAAAGTCAAAGGATGGAAAAAAATATTCCATGCAACAAGAACCTAGAAGAAAGCAGGGGTAGTTATTCTGTTTGCAGACACTGTGAGCTTCAAACCAAGAATGATCCAAAGAGATAAACAAGGTCACTACATACTTATTTGGGGAAAAATTCAAGAGGAAGAGATAACAATCATAAGTATATATGCACCAAATATGGGCGCACCCAACTATATAAGATAAATATTAATAAACATAAAAAATCAAATACACAATAACACAATTCTAATAGAGGATCTTAATACCCCCCATCACAAAGAGATAGATCAACTAGACAAAAAGTTGGCAAAGAAATAACAGAACCTGCTTCAAACCTATGAAAAAATGGACTTAGTAGATATTTACAAATTGTTCCACCCAACCATATCAGAATACACATTCTTCTCAGCTGTGCATGGGACATTCTCCAAAATAGACCATATATTAGCCCATTGAACATTCCTAAGTAAATGTAAAGAGATTGAAATTATCCCATGCTTATTATCTGACCATAGTGTACTGAAATTGGAAATTAATGGCAAAAGAAACTGTAAAACCTATATAAATGCATGGAAATTGAATAACAACCTCTATAACAACCAGTAGATTACAGGCAAAATTAAAGAAAAAAATTAAACAATATCTACAATTCAGTGAAAATGCAGATACAACATACTGAAACCTGTAAAACTAAATGAAAGTGGTCCTAAGAGGGAAATATATAGCAATGAATAGTCACATCAGGAAAAAAGAATGAGCACAAATAAACAACTTAATGCTACACCTCAGTCTTCTAGAAAAAGAATAGTAAGTCAGGCACAAAGTTCATAGAAGAAAGGAGCTTATAAAGATCAGAGCAGAAACTAATGCAATTTGACTAAGAAAACAATACAAAAAATTAATGAATCCAAGAGCTAGTTCTTTGAGAAAATAAACAAAAGTGATAAACCTCTAGTCAACCTTATAAAGAAAAAGAAAGAAAAACTCATGCAATAAGGAATGAAAGGGTGGAATTACTAAAGAACCCGGAAATTCAGAATATGATGAATACCTACTTCAAAAACCTTTATTCACATAACATTGAAAACACAGAGGAATTGAACAGATCTCTAGAAATGTATGAATTACTAAACCTCAATCAAGAAGTTGTAACAATTTTGAATAACCCAATAACAGCTACTGATATTAAAAATGTGATTAAAAACTTACCAACAATGAAAAGCCCAGGTCCTGATGGGTTCACAGCTGAATTCTATAAGAAATTTAGAGAAGACTTAATGCCAACACTCTTAAAACTTTTCAATGAAATTGAAAGGGAAGCAATTCTTCCTAAATCATTCCTGGAGGCAAGTATTACTCTGATACCAAACCCAGAGAAAAACCGAACCAAAACTACAGGCCAATCTCCCTCATGAACACCAATGCAAAAATTCTCAATAAAATACTGGTAAATAGAATGCAGAAAATCACCAGGAAAATTATACATCATGACCAAGTGGGATTTATCCCAGAAATGCAGGGATAGTTTATCATATGAAAATCAATAAATGCAATACATCACATCAACAGAGCCAAAGACAAAAATCACATGATAATCTCAATAGACACAGAATTTTGATAAAATCCAACACATGTTCATAATAAAAGCCCTACAGAAATTCAGAATACATAGGATCTATCTCAATCTGATAAAATCCATCTATAACAAACCAACAGCCAACATTATACTAAATTGGCAAAAACTGAAATTTATTACTCTGAAATCAGGAACAAGACAAGGATGTCCACTATAACCACTCTTATTCAATACAGTCCTGGAGACATCAGCCAGAGCAATTAGATAAGAGAGAAATAAAAGGAATAAGAATAGGAAAGAAAGAAGTTAAATTAGCAGTATGCACAGATGACATAATAGTCTACATAGAAGATCCCAAAAACTCTATCAAAAGAATACTGGAATTAATAAGTAAATTCAACAGGGTAGCTGGATACAAAGTCAACACTCAAAAATCAATAGCATTCCTGTACACAAACAACAAACTCACTGAGAGAGAAATTATGGAAATGACACCTTTCACAATGACATCCCAAACAATGAAATACTTAGGAATCAACCTAACAAAGGATGTAAAAGAACTATCTTTAAAAACTATAGTACTTTTTAAAAAAAGGATATTGAAGTGGATGTCAGAAAATGGAAAGATATCCCTTGCTCTTGGTTAGGAAGAACAAACATTGTGAAAATGGCCATACTGCCAAAATTGCCATACAGATTTCATACAATTCTGATCAAAAACCCATTCACATACCTTATAGATCTAGAGAAAACATTCCTAAAATTCATTTGGAAACAGAAGAGACCTAGAATATCAAAGGCAATCTTGGACAACAACGGCAAGGTGGAAGGCATTACAATCCCTGAGTTGAAATTATACTACAAAGCTACAATAATAAAATTGGCATGGTACTGACCAAAAAAACCCAGACCTGCATATCAGTGGAACATATTAGAAGATGCAGACACAACTACAAAGACACTTAGCCACCTTGTCTTTGACAAAGGGGCTACGCATGTTCACTGAAAGAAAGATATCCCCTTTAATAGATGGTGCTGGAAAAATTGGCTTTCCACATACCAAAGGCTGAAACTAGGCCCATGTTTATCACCATGCACTAAAGTCAAAATGGATCAAAGATCTAAATATTAAAACATAAACACTAAATTTACTGGAAGACAAGGTTGGTAGAAATCTTAAAGACATAGGGGTAGGCAAAAGAGTTCATGGGAAAAAATGCAAACCTCACAGGGAGAACTTCAAAGAATTAACAACCGGGAACACTTCTTATTAAAAAGCTTTTGTACTTCAAAAGAAATCACAAACAGAGTGAAGAGATAGCCCACAGAATGGGAAAGAATTTTAGCCAGCTGTCCCTCAAGCAAAGGACTTATATCTAGAACATATAAAGAATTAAAAACGTCAGGCCCCCTCACATTCAAAGACTCAATCCAAAAATGGGCATCAGAGATGAACACACACTTCCCAGTGGAAGAAATACAAATGGCAAATAAATACATGAAAAAATGCTCAACATCACTGATCATTCAAGAAATGTAAATTAAAAAAACACTGAGATTCCACTACACTCCAGAAAGAATAATTGCCACCAAGAAATCAACCAATAACAAATGTTGGCGGGGTTGTGGGGAAAAAGGAACACTTCTCCAATGCTGGTGGGAGTGTAGACTCGTGCAACCACTGTGGAAACCACTGTGGAAAAGCAGTGTGGATATTCCTCAAAAAACTAGGGTTGGAAGTTCTATGTAATCCAGCTCTTCCCTGTCTATTTTCCCAGAAAAATTGAAACTGTCATGTCACAGAAATATATGTGCACCCATGTTTATAGCACCCCAATTTTTTTTTCCATTTTATTTTAAAGAGAATAAGACAAAAGAGGTCAGTACAGAGCAGATCAGAACCGGACAACATAGGTAACACAATACTTAACATTAAGACAACTGGACATTAACAATAGCTATCACAATATTTCTTTATCTGCTATAGTTGAGCATAGTTTCAAATACAATAATATCAAACAGAACAAAAAAGTATAAAACCATTCAAAGAGTGAAAGAATTACAGGGCATTCTGAACCAAATAACAGAGAATGATCAATGGGTACTATAATATCTCATTTTCAATAAAAAATTTTGTTTATACTTTCACACATATTCAAATCCCAATAAGACACAATGTGATAGATAGAACCAATGGAAATAGAAGAATAGAAGCTTGGTA
>PVJX010036138.1:0-17780 GCA_004027295.1 Dolichotis patagonum
TGCACAGACTGCAAACTCCATCGCATCTGTGTCGCTGGTGCCAGCTTAAAAAAAAAAATTAAAGTGCTTATTCCTTTTTCTTTTTGGATGTCATCTCATTTTTGGGTTACAACAACAATGAATGCTGGCAAGGATGTGGGAAAAAGGAGTTTTTTATGTCATTATTGGAGATGTAAACAGCATAGAAATTGTTATGGAGATTCCTCAAAATGCTAAAAATAGATGCAATTATAGTTCTCTAATATTCTTGAAAATATTAATAATACCTTTATGATACATGCATACCCATTTATATAGTTGCACTCTTCAGAATTCTTAAGCTGTAGAAAGAACCTAGATGCCATTAATAGGTGAATAGACATATCAAATATGATAAACATGCACAAAGGACTATTATTCAGCCATAAAGGAGAACAAAATCATGTCATTTTCAGGAAAATGGATGGAAAAGGAGACTATTATGCTAACTGAAAAGTCAGCCTTAGTTAACATTGCACATTTTCTCTCCTGTGAGCAATCTAGGAATAAGCAAATAAAAAATAAAATAGAAGCAGCCATGGCTTGAGTGAGCTGGGGGTGAGCCTGGAAGAGAACCAGTCAGCATCTCCCGAGATCCAGCCATGCTGGCATTTAGGGGGCTGAGCAAGAAAGCAGCCTGCCTGTCTTCCTTATTGCCCACCAGTGTGTGGGCTGAGAATCAAACATCTGGTCTCCCTCCCCTCTCCCCATTAGCAACTGGGAGCCAGAGGTCTGAGCAATATAGCAAATATGGAGGATTTCTTTCTATCATCTTTGAAGGCAAATATTGTTTTCAACGTTATGCTTTGTTCTGATTAATTGTTTTTCTCTATTCAATATTATGTTTTGATTGGTTTTTTAAAAGAGTGTTCGATTTTTGGTTTGATTCTGCTATACCTGATTGAATGGACAACTACTGTTAAGATAATGAGATATACTATGGTACCTATCACTGTTATCCCAGTATCCTGCTCTGAAGTTCTGTACCAATTTCACGGCATTGTCTTGATTAGCTTTGTTCTGTCTTGTTCGGTTGTATTTTACTACCTTCAAAATAAAAAATAAAAAAAGATAAATAAATAAATAAATTAATTAAAGGTGAGATGACAGGGAAATAGATGGTAGAAGATACATATAGAGAAAAAGATGGGGTAAAAAATGGAGAGGGGGTAACAGAGATGAAACTAATCCACATATGTTATACACATAACCGATATGCAAAAATGAATTTTCATACTCTGTATTGCTAATAAGCACTAAAGAAAAATATATACTTTTGTAGCCAAAGTGTACTTTCTGATGAGAATGGTTCCATTGAATACAGCCAGACTACTTTGCATAAGAATAATAGGAAATGTGTCTCCAGGATATTTCAGTGACTGTCTGATTGGCACCCATGGCAGAAACAAGGTTTGTGTGGCAGCAGAAAGCTAATGAATGCAGTTTCCTCCAAGGACACGTTATAGTACTAGTGATTTACTCTGAATCATACAGTAGACTCTGCCTTTTATTTGTAACCCTTATACTCTGCCAGTGAATGAACTGAGTATTCATCCCTTAGGAATGCTGTGACAACCAATGTGATGACCTGGAACACCAGAAATGCATTCTGTCTTTGCTCCCATGGCAGTTCTCTGAAATCAAGGAGGCAGTGGGGCTGAGTTCTTGCTGAAGGCTCTAGGGTGAAATTTCACTTCCTGCCTCTTGTAGCTGCTCATGGCATATAACGTCTCATGGCAGATGGCAATGACACACCAATTTTCTCCTCTGTCTTCATGTGGTATATGTTCTTGTGTCTCTGTACATCATTCTCTGACTCTTATGAGGATACTTGTTATTGGAATCAAAGTACCTCCATACCCTCCTGCATGATTACGTCTTGGGATCCTCACATTAACGCACCTTAATTCTATGCGCAAAGACTTTTATTTGAACTCTGGTCTACTCTGCTCTTCCTATTTTAGGAAACCATCTATTACACTTCAAGTCCCACGGACCAGGTCTCTCCCTGCACATCCGTCCTTGTGGCCATGATACACGGAAATATGCTAAGTGCAGACTAAATTCTTTTTCCTCCATATGCATGGATTAAATCAGTGACAAGACATTTATCCTCCTCACTTTCTCTGTCTGCTGTTCTCAACTCATAGGATAAAGTCCTATGAGTTTGTTGTTCTTTTGTTGTTGTTTCTGGGGATTGAACACAAAACCTGGCACACGCCAAATATATGCTCTATCCCTGCCCTACATCTAGACCGTGGTTTCCTTTTTTTTCTTTATAACAGAATGAATTAATACAAAATTTGATAGCACTGTGGCCAACAGCTCAGGAAATGAGGCTGTTAAAATGTTAGGTTTTTACAGCACCCACAACAAGAAGGTAGGCCCACACCATGCTCCCAGGGAAGCACAAGAGTTGATTAATGGGAAAAGTAGGGGAAAAATTAGGCAGCATTCTGTACTGTGGTTTCTCTAGGTAGTAAGATTAGGATGGGTTGGTTGACATAATGTCATCATGCCAACGGGGCTCTTAGTTGTTTGTTACTTGGCCTTGTTGTGATTATGACAGATACATGGTGGACAGATACATACCAGCTTCTAAGAACCCAGTACAAAAAGTGGCTGAAGGTGCAGGCTCTTTATTGCTTGGTTTGTGTGTGGGAAGTATGTTCACAGGCCAGTTGTTTATTATCTTTGAAGATTTGTTAACCCTGAAAGGAGCATTACCTTTTAGATCAGCAAGGTCTAACCTCTCAAAGCATAAGAATATAGAAAATATAGAAGGCATTGCTTCTATAAGAGGTAATTGCGAAACTTATTTCTGACCCTGAGCCAATTAACTCAAGGTGTAGGGAGAGAAGGTTGAAAATGGGGTACAGGTGGTTGCTCCACATCCCCATTGTTTGCTTCTCTTCCTTAGTGTACCTTGGCGCACAGAATTTCTCTTTGATCTCTATTTGGCAGCTGAGGGAAGCACCACAGGACACCTGGCATGACTGTGAATTTCCACAGTCTCCTACAGGCCTCGCCATGGTTAGCTGCTATCTCAGAAACCCTGAGCACTGGCATCCATCTTCTGACCAGAGTGATAAAGCCAAGGGTGTGATGATCAAGCAAGGGCCTCCTTGCAGAGAAAGTTACCAGACCTGCACTCTTTGATGGACAGGGCCCTTCTGAGTAGGATCTGTTGCAATCACTTCACCCAAGGTTGTCCCCAGGGTGCCAACGCCTACCAATAGCATAGAGTCAGTCAGTCCTGGGAGCCTCCCTGTAATATATAAGGAGCCTGGTCTGTAGGTAGGAGAGGTCCTCATGGTCATCTCCAGGGAACAAGTTATACTGTATTCACTCTGAAGAAAGAAAGGTGTCATGATCAGCTTGTTGGAGACACTCCTCCCTTATGGGTGCACCCTGGGCCTGGTCATCAGCATATGGATTTTCATGAAGTATTTCCTCGCAACCAAAGTTCCTTCTACCTTCAGCCATGAAGGGAAATTTCGGATTCTGTGCTACTCCTTTATCACAGTGATAATATGGGTAAATTTTTCATTTTAAAGATCTTTGGTTTAATATGAGGAGGCCTTGAGGAAGCTTTTTGCAAAGAGCCTCATGATTTCCTGCATGGGTTAATGGTCCCTGAGGAGTGACGATGTGCCAGGTACTGTAGTAGGGCATGTTAATGGGAAGGTGATGACCTTGTAGAAATGAAGAAATGTGCTGTGAATAGACTGTCAGGCAGGGAGACAGTCAACAGGGAAGAAAGTCATGGGATAGATCTCATGGAAAGCATATGCTAGAAGTTGGAGGAGATGGTAGGATATGGTGGCTTTGCCTGGGTGTAGCAGACTGAGTCCAGAGTTGTATAGGAAAAGAGATCCTGGGGATGCTAGTGAGGTTCCCATGTGCTGAGATGATTTTAGCATTCTCGTGCTCTGTTCTTCCTGTTCCAAGCAATTGGGGGACCTTGAAAAGGAAAAGGTTTCTTCACTTTTAGGCAAATAAAAGAAGGAAAGAGAGCTGTTTTTCAGTTTGTCTCAGTTGTCTTCAACTCAATTTAATCCTTATGCCCACATAGCATTTTAGGGGGTGGCATGTTCTGGTTCCCCTTCTTGGTTTTTGCACATTCTGTCTCATTAATTCCTCAAATCTGATATAATACTATCTACTATTGGTAGATTAAGCAACTTGTCCAAAACCATTAGCTAGTATACACCAGGAAGCATTAGACTAAACTGTCCCTTTGTACCCAAGTAGAAGCAAAATGGGACCCATTTCTCACTGGTGTCCCATATGTAAAATCCATTGTATATAGTAGAGTCAGAATTGCTACTGTGTTAGTTCTTGATACAAGATACATATGCTGCCTCCCTATGGCACATTAGACAATGTTTAAAGACATTTTTTATCTGACTTGGAAGCTAATTTCTCACACTGAGACAATCCAGGCAATGTGTTGGAGAGAAGAGCCCAGAACGGGGCACTGGTGTTTGCCCCACAACCTTATTGTCTGCTTCTTCTCGCCAGCTTACCTTATACACAGAACATATCTCTAATCTCCGACTTGGGACTGAGAGGAAGTATTTTGGGAGATTCTGTTTGATTTTAGTAGGTAGAGGCCAGGGAAGTTGCTAAACTTCCTGCAATGTACAGGACAGTTCCCAACCTGTTCCAAATGTGTATTATCTTGTTCCAAATATCAATAGAGCCTAAGTGATAAACCTTGGGCTATCAGAAAGTGGTCACATGTATTTTGCTCTGGATCTAGAAGGGTTCTCAAGAACCCTTTTTGTTCAATGTCCTTCAAATCTATTGATTTAGTTGGCAGAAAAAAGAAAAATAAAGGCTGGGACTGGAGGTAATGCCCACCCTGGGGAGTTCATTATAGAAATCAGACAGAGTGACAGACATACCTGCTGTGCAAGAAGATATCTGCACCTGCATTTTGTTCTAGCCAGTTTGTCATGGCTCTCAAAGTTGTCAGTGAGGAATAAACAAGCAACAACGTGCTTTCTGGAAGAAAAAACAGGAGACCAACAGCTACAACAAGTACAGATTTATTTAGCGTGTCTCTCTTTTTCTTCAAAGAATCAAAGGCTTTAAGGCAAATTCCTAATCTTTAAAATCTAGCTATGTGTAAAACATTTCCAACTTCCTTTTATTTCTTTACTTCTTTTTCCCATGGTGATTTAGAGGAACTATCCTATCTTCAAGCCAATGCAAACATTTCATAAATATTTGGCCATTTTCTAACCAGTTAGATATACATCTCTTACTTCATAAGTCAGCTTGCATCACACACCGAGAAAAGGAGCAACTCGAAAGTGTAAAGGCATCAAACCACTAACTAGGTACAATGAGAATCTGCTTCAAGCATTTATTTCTCTGGAATAAGGATACCACATTCTTATTATATTAAAGAAAACAAGGCAGAGGAGTTTGTGTTTGTTTTTTAAGCTGTACGTGGTGTAGAACCCAGGATCTAGAGTACCTTAGCCTTAGTCTTGTGCTGAACTGAAGCTACAACCCCAGCTCATGCCATAAATGTACAGGGCAGTGGTGGCGAACCCATGGCACAGCTGGCTGGCTGTTTTCATTGAAAGCTCTAAAAGTTTTGCTATCAGTAGTGTGGGAAATATCTTCCTGTAGCTCAGGGTCCTTTCTACTGATTCTTACAAAGTTTGCTCCTTTGGGTACAACAGGCTAGTACTTGAGCTGAGCCCAGGTACTTTTATTTTTGGCTTAATATGCTCAATATGCATATTAAATCTCTTGGCAAGAGTCTTGACCTTAACTTTCTTGCTCATGACATTGCTCACAGCACGCTGGGTAACCCTGTAGACTTCTAGTTTGGGCATGGTAGCACTTGTGGGTTATGTCTTTTTGAAGTGTACCCATTCTCTTTATATCTACAATATTAGCCTTTCTGTGGATTCCCATATATGTGGCCAAAGGAACAACTCCATGTTTTCTAAAAGGCCTAGAGGCCTTATAGTGGGTTCATTTCCTCTTTCTTTTTGTGTTGATCATTTTGGTTAACTACTAGAAGCTGAAGGTTCTGACAGAATGGCAAGTTATATTTCAATAATTGTTGATCCTATGTTGAAATCCTGACTTAAAGATTTCCAATTCTGGATAAAATGGGAGGACTGGCCATTTAGCCAGCTGGGTGACTCAGAAGAGCTTTGGTGATCTCTGTGGGTTGTGATGTTTTTGTGTATAATATAGGCTCCATGTAATTTTTTTAATTTTCTGATTTTAATAAAACCAATCCTGGAGCTGGATTCATTTTGCTGTTAACTTTCTGTTGATTTGATGATCTCTTTTCCATTTGGGGCTGTTTTGCTTCTGAAGCCTGCCTGTTCTCACTGTCTCATTCATGTAGCTTCTCCTGGTTATTTTTGTATTCAGTAAATATGGGGCAGTAAGTGCTCTGTGCAGGACCCTGTGCTTAGTGTAGGCACAGATTTGGGGGAGGAATGTGGAAACATATGGCAGAAAGGTCTGCTGAAGCATTGTCATCCCATTCTTGGGACAGGCTCAGACAAACCTCTGACGTTGGTATACCCAAGAAAGAGGACAAAAAATGGTCTCATTTCCAGTATTTTCCAATAAATTCAAAGAGTTTTATCCACGAAGCTAGGGTAGTGCTGTGTGTTGTCAGCACCACACTCCCAGTGTGTTTATGTGTAGTGATACACTGTGCTCCACGCGACAGGGCAGCTCCACTTGTTGCCTGAGAGCAGAGTGTGGATGCAAAAGCTAAATGTCTCCTGGGAAGGAGATACACAATCACAATTCCATTCCCTGCCTCTCTCTGCCCATCATATCACCCTGCCCTAGATCTTATTCCTGACATCCTTTTTCGATAGCTCTGTGGCTCTTGTCTCCATCTGAGGTGATCCTGGGCCACCTTTTACTGCCTGCTTCTTTCTGAATGGAAACTGCAAGAGTGTAGGAAAGACAACTGGTATCTTTGCTGCTAGATCTTCAGTGTCTAGTAAATTGTGTTTATTTTTCTTTAAAATGCCTGAGTAATTAAATGGATGAATGGGTGGATGATTACATGAATGCATGAGATTGTGAATGGATGAATGGATGAATGAATGGATACATGGATACATGTACACAATAGACTGACAATACTTATCAACATTTGCTCATGTGAAAATGTAACCTTCTTGCCCTGTGCAACCTTCCTGAAATGACAGTGTGTTTCCTGCTGCCTAGGTATGGAAATATCTATCCATTACCACCTGTCATTATACACCTGAAGGCCTTGCCATGATTACCTGTCACAATAGGAAGTTAACTGTGCCATGCATCTTTGGAAACACCATTCCACCTCAGGAGCTCCTAGCTATCTCTCTTCCAGATGTCTATGTTGAGAGAGAATATCATTTTCAAAGTTAAATCAGGGATGTGTTCAAAAATGTTTACTGACCATCTGCTGAGTGTTCAACCCTTTCCAAGCACAGGAGACACAGAGGAGAATGAAAAAGACCAGGCTCTGAACTCAGGCCTGTTAGTCAATGAGAGAGTTGAACATTGTAAGAGAAGGCAAATAAACCTACAGGTTCATACATTGATAACCCAGGGTGGTAGAATGCAGTGACCTGGATAATTATTATAAACGAGTCCCTGTAATCAGACCAAGTCTCTCCAAGAAGGTAGTATTTGAGCCCAGGATAAGCAGGTGAGGAGGAGCCAGGACTATAGAAGGGGAGTACAGGAGACACATACTGAAGTAGAGTTGGGGACCTGGGACAGCTGATGAGGCAGGTTCCTCTGATCCAGAACTAGAGATGCCAGAACAGTTAGCTGAACAAATGGTATTACATTTTGATATAACACTTTAAAAGACAATTATTAATGCAAAAACATCTATGATGAACAAAATAGCAAATTCAGATAAAGGCAAGAACCAAAAGAAAGAGTGACTGTGTTTTGCTCATCATATAAATTCTGGCTTTTTGATGTTCTTTATCGTTATACCTGGAAGGCTGATTTTGTTCCCAGAGCATACATATTGTTTGCTTCAGCCTCCCTGGCCATATGCAGTCTAAGCAGCAGGGAGGCAAGGACAGATCTCTGAAGCAGGAGCAGCTTGGATTTGACCAAGTTTGAAGGTCTGGGTGGCAAAGTGGATGATGAAACTTGTGTAAGGTAATCAGGACTCTCATCAGGGCCTGCAGAGGTCTTTGCCTTAGCTATCTTTAACATTCCTTAGGATATTTAAGGTAAAACCTTCCCCAGCCCTTCCCTGGACCATCTGAGTCTCTCTAGAGTGAACCCAGGCCATGGGACATCTAAAAGCTTCCAGTACAACTGGACTGTCACTCACAGGTCAGACCTTTGACATAGGTGCTGCGCCCCTTGATTTGTCTGACCCCTCACTGCATTTGTCTCTGTTTCTCATCAATTATCTGCCTCCCACAGCCCTGATGATGGTGCACCCCTGCTCCGAGACCCTGATCCTAGGGTTTGAAGGTCAATCCAGTAGAGGATCTGGCCAGACTCCCCAAGCCTCTTTGTGCTGACAGAAGGACATGGGGAAAGTCAAGTTGGAGTAGCATTTGGCAAGTTTTGGGTCCAGCACTGGGACTATTGTGTATGGAACTGCTTTCTAGAACTTGAGACATACCACCCTCTTCACAGACACATCCTGTCAGTACTCACCTATTTCCTAATCCAGATAATTACACAAAGTTGTTAATATTCTTGGTTGGCATATCAAATCTACCTAGTCTCAGCTTTGTCTATTTTATATCCCCAAACCCTCCTAGTCCTTATTTTGCCCTGGTATGAAATTAAATGTTGTAGAGGGTGATCTCCAAGATCCATTCCATCCCCAGCACTCAGGAGCTTGTGGCAGATGTCTGACTTGGCCCAGGTAGAACCCAGAAGAGGCAAGAATAGCAACAGACAGGATGTCACACTTGCACACTTGCTGCTCCCCCTGCGGCTGTGTGTGTGTCAGGGTACTGGACACTCCTCATGGTCCACTTTGGGTCTGGTATTGTCTTACAGATTTTCATCATGACGAGTACAATCTCCTGGAGTGAGAGACAGCTTCTGTGGTGCAGCGTGTGGGGTGAGTTACTGAAACAGTCCTGGGTTTTCCTTGGAAGGAATTGGGTCAGGCGGAGGTTTTTGTTTGATTGAAGAACACAGACTGAGGCCCCGATCTCAGAGGTGCTTGTGCATATGCACCCATAGTTCCATGCAAAGCAAGACCAGTTTGGAAAATGCCTGCTGCAGGGGAGTGCAGGGCTCAGCAGTGTGCTAGCAAACAGCACATTACTCGTCTGCCAAGCAGCTGTGGAGTATTCCACGACCATTTAGTGAACAGTATACAAAGGCTCTCCATGATGTGAGTGAATTTTAGTGGTGCATTAGTAAGTGAAAAAAAATTGAAAACAAAGTCTGATACCTTTCAATTAAAATTTATTCCCTTTTTTACTCTAAGGTTTTAAAACAATTACAATCAAAAAGACTATGTTCTAAGAGTACACATAGACCTAATAACATGATGCAAAAATGAAAGGAACAATGGACCTGGCATTCAAAGTAACCCACTTCTCCACTGGGGCAGCACAGAGTAAAGGACGATGGCGAAGCAGTCAGGGTTGGTTGAAGGTCATGGCCAAGGTCTGGGCTGTGGCTTCAGTGACTGTCCTTCAGGTGATTATTGTACTATTAAAATAACCACTTACCTGCCTGCCAACCAATGGCCAGCCACGCAGGGATCAATGTGGAAAATGTGATAAAACACAATTGTGAAACTTCAGGCAGAAAAGGGATTTTGCTTTGGGCTGGCAGAACTGTGGGGACTCTTCAGTGTAACTCTGATTCTTACTCCAAGAGATGACAAGCCAGAAGAGGCAGGTGAGAGAAATTACAGTCTTATTAGAGTTTTCCTGACCACTCATGACAGGATAGTTCTTTTAGAAATGGTTCACCAATCAAAAGTATTCTGGGTGCTTTTACCTCTAACAAAGAATTGGACAAGGCAAGCCAACAACAGTGCCATAAGGGTATTTGAAAAGTTCAGGGTGCATGGGTATGAAAGAAACCAGCTCTGAAGAATACACAAAGAGAAAAAGAGTATAAAAATAAAGACATAAGTCCATGCTGCATCTGAGAAATGTGTTATATTTCTGAGCCTGGCATAGTTGTGACCTTGCAGATTTCTAAAGTTCCTCCAAGCATCTTTTTTATTGTCCCTGACTTGGCTTCTTTCCGAAGGTGCTGATGATCTATTTAACAACTGCACCTTCCTTGTCCTCACCTTTATAAAAGCTCTTTGTCAGGCCAGCTGAAAGCTTTCCAAATCTTCCTCTTTTCATTTTTGCTCCTGATTCTCACTGTAAATCTGCCTAGATCTACCCCTCATACCCACACTCGCATCCAAAGGCAGAGCTGCCTTAAAATTTCCTCCACCAGCTAAACTAATCCATGACCTTTAAACTTGGCATTAGGGCACAGAATGCATTTCATGTCTTTGCCATTGCACTGTAAGGATGGCCTCTGGTCCAATTTTCAATGAAGTCCTCAGTTCTGTCTAACACCTCTTCCACATCATCATTTTCCACGTTCCTATCAGCTCTCTGGTCTTCTGCACACCACCAGAGTTGCCCATCAAGCTCTGCTTATAGCACTCTGAGCTTTCTCTATGTGTTCCAACAAACATTTCTAAAGTCCTCCTGCAAGGCTCTTCCAAAGGCTCTTCCACATCATCAGGTATAGTAACCACAAAGATCTCAATCCTGTTTCCAATTTTCTAGGCTAATATGCTTTGTAGCACTATAAAAAGTATCTGAGATAAATGACTTCTAAATGGAGAGGTTTATTTTGTCTCACAATTTTAGTAATTTATGACCAGTTAGCCACACTACTTTGGGCCTAAGGCAGCAAGTTACAGTACAATAGTGTGTCACTGCAAAACCATTTATCTCACAGATGGCGAGAAAAAAGAGAGAGGAAGAAACCAAAATCCTGTTCAATGGGACACATTCATGACCTAAAAATATACCCATAGGACTTAATTCTTTAAGTTTCCACCACTTTCCAATAGTGTCAAGCTGAGGACCAAGTCTTTGACAGATGACTATTTGGGAGACACTTGAAATGCAAAATGAGGAACTTATACAACAGACTTTTATTTCTCATTTTTCTGGAGTCAGGAAGGTAAAGATCATGATATCAACTTGGTCAAGTCATAAGAAGAGCCTTCTGCAGTTTACAGACTTATTTCTCTTTTTCTCCTCACAAGGCAGAAGGAGACACCAGAGAGCTGTGTATTTCCTTTTACTTTTTATTAGTATATGTTTGCAGTACATGATGCTCCATTCAACATGATAAATTTGTTCATGTATGTAATGCAACTTAAGTGGTTTTTTGTCCACTTCATCTCCCCTTCCTCCAAACCTTTTTCTCCTCCCCACTTGGTAAAGCTCTATTTCTCTTTTGTTCCTTCAGCTCTTTTTAATCTTTGAATCCCTCTTCCCTTTTTCCCTTCCCCGATCTCCTGTTCCCTTTGCCATTTGAAAGGGTCTTCTTACTTCCTAATATCTGTCCTCTATTTTGCTCTTTATTTATACTTTGGGTCTCTCACACATGACAAAATGTGATATATAAACTTAGGTGTGTGATTTGTTGCACTTAAAATTATGGTTTCAGGGTATATCTATTTAACCTAAAATCCCTCCAGTTTATCCTCTTTATGGCAGAGTAAGTATGCCATTGTATATATTTATGTATGTATGAATTTTCTTTATCCATTGATCTGTTGATGGGCATATGGGATGTTTCCAAGCTTTAGTGGAGTTCTTTTTCTAATGGCACTGACTCCATGATGTCTATGAATTTGTTACCTTTGTAATGTGAGCAGATCGCCAAGACCCCATATCCTAATCAATTCATATTGCATAACAGAATTTCAACTCATGACCTAGGAAAGCAGGACCTCTGGGGGTCTCTCTGCCTCTTTCATTCAGTTTATGGATTTTGCTATTAGAAAGCACATATTGTTCATTATTTATTGAATGATGTTGGATTTATATAATCCCAAATGTAATGAGGAATGTTCTCCTGTATAATGGGAAAAATAGAAGTCAACATTCATGCTTTCTGCTTCCAGATACTATGGCTACCCCACTGCAAGGACCTGTTAGGTACCACATTTGCTAGAGTTTTAGTGGAAATCATGTCTGTAACATTTGCATATTATCCATCTATCACTCATTGTGGAAATAATTCAAGATTATGTTACAAGCAACCAAACCCCATCTTCATAGATAAGGGTTTAAGAAATTTTTAAAGGAAACAAAATTCAAGCTCTAATTGAAAGTGTTGGTTTTCAAACTGGTTTCTTCAATACTTGGTTCATTACACCATGGTAGAGGTGATTAAGGAGGTCAGTTAGAAACTTTTAGGTCCCTTATTTTGGGAAAAAGTAAACCTAATTGAGACTACTTGTATCCATTCTCTCTTTGAAGATATATAAAAAGAGATCTATTAAAATAAATTGTTTTATATACTGTGTTGTATAAAATGTTTTATATACTGTGTTTTATAAAATGTTTTATAAAATGAATTGAGTTCTTTAGACAAAGCAAAAGTAACTATAGGTCAAACATAATTGGAAAATCCTATTCACAGGTTAAATTTTTTCTTCTGTAGAGAAGAACCAGATTTGTTTAAAGGGACTTTCCACTGACTCATTAGTGAGCCTTTATGACAATCTAGAATGATTTCACTCAAGTTAACTAATTATATACTTTAATCACTTGTACAATGTGTAATCATGGCCACACAGATTTTTTTTATTGAGAGAGTTGACTTATATAATTGACATATTAGGCAACATACCTTATAAACTTTCAAAAATGAGTCACAGGAATCCTTTCTTGAAGAAAAAAAAACTCGTTAGGAAGTAATTTGTAGAATAATATCAAAATTAAATAGGATATACACAATAAAGCCAATTAAAAGCAATCATGATTTAAAATGTGGAAAAGAAAACTACTTCATTAAGAGTTAACTGAATTTTTAAAAAACTTTCAAAATCCATAGAAGGTTCTCCTTAAGGGTATCTGACAAATTTCCTTAAAACCTTTCAGAGAAGTTAATTTCACACATAAATGAAGTAAATGAAAAATTGCATGAAAAACTCTGTGTAAATTTGTAATTAGAAGAACTATTATTATAGAAATCATTAGAATAAGTATAACAATATTATTATTGATAAATGGAAGCTCAAAACAGAGATATAGCCAAAATTCTAGTAACTGACTTTGGCAAAACATTACCCAATTATAATGTTATTCTCTTCTCAAAACTTTTTCTGGTCTCTTGAACATAATTGTAATGAGAACTTTTAATGAATAATATGAACAAATGTAATGAACTCAGTTTTTTGATGACCATAGGTCAGCTGATTTGAAGCACCATTTTAATAGATATTGAAACTGATTACTATAGAAAATTTTCAGCTATAAAAGTCTAGCATCCTGAAATTTAAAAGTCAAGACAGTATGTCTTTGAGACTTTTGTTTGTTTTCAGTTTATTTGGTTTGTTTTCAGTCTTGTTTCTTCTCCTTGTGTCTCGCTTTGTTTTGTGTTGTTTTTACTTTAGTACATATTTGTGACACACAATCTTTGTGGGTAGTTGGCACATGTGCATGATACATGTTATTTCTTAGCATGTCCCATTCTTCCATCAGCATCATTCTTTCCATCTCTTGGTCCTCTTTCCTTTTACAAAATATCTCTGTCATTCTTATTATCTTTTATTTTGCTCTTTAATTTCTTTATATTTTGGATTTCTCATATAAGGGAAATCATATAAATTTCCTTCTAGCGTTATTTCTACTTGTATCATCTAACAGAAAAAAAAAAGTTTTATTGCTTTGACAAATTTTGAAAGCCACTACACTAAGGTGTCATTTTGTTTCAGGTTTTCCAAACTTCACATACAATTAGAATGTACCTTTTCAATGCCTTTAAATTTTACATTGTATGAACAGAAAATCAATGACCAATACCTACAGCCAACATTTCAAGCAAAAATAGTCTTACTAAGCTTTCCAATGTAAACACATTAGCTGGATTCAACATGGCTGAATAGAGAAGGAACAACATTGGAGTTACTCAAAAAAATGAACTAAAAACACAGAAGAAGGAGAGGGCCATATATCCTGATACCAAAAGCAATCAGAAATAAGAGATGCAGAGATCAGACAAAACGTAGGCATATGGCTTTATGAAATGGCGAAGCAGCTCACAGGACCCTCTGCAGGACCTCTGCCTAAGAGCAGAGCAGGAATCATTCTGGGAATTTCCAACAAAACTGATGGACTATGTAATAGTGTGGCAAACGCAAGCCACACAGGATAGATTTAAAATATAAGGCCTCTTGCCTCTTTTGTCTTTCTCCGAACAGAAGATGTTATAGTCTTACAGCAAATTTCCCCTGCACACACAAGGGTGCATGACCAGGGAGCTGCTCCTTCCCTGATGCGCCCTCCTAGATTTTTCTTTTTCTTTTTTTTTTGTTTTTGTTCTGCACCATAGTGACTAACCAGAAGCTCCAGCAACAACAAGGTTAGGGACCTCAGTGGTGGCAGTGAAGGTAGTGAGTAGAACAGCACTACTCCTCCTGTCCTGCTTCTAGAGGACAGGCAAGAGGCACAAGATTTAAGCAGTCTTGGGCCACAACAGGCCCCACCCTTTGCTCCCAATTCCCTGAGAGAGGAGAGAGACTTGCCATCCAGTGGAACAGAGGAGGCTGTGCAAGGGCTGGGTGGCCAAGGGAACACGGGAACACGGGAGCAGCTTTGAGGTGGCTAGTGAGGGTGCCTGAGCAACTGGGAGAGCAATTTGGAGATGAACAGGGAAGGAGACGTGAGTGGGCCACTGAGGGGCATCCAGAAAGTTGATGGCTGGAGACTCTGGTCCCAGCCCCCACATCCAGAAGACAAGATCAGCCCTGCACCAGCACTAACCCTCCTACAGACTCCGTGGGTTTGTCCAGCACAGATTTGGGCTCCACTAGGACAGCAGAGGAATCTTACTGGTTTTTGTTTGTTTGTTCATTTATAGATTAACCTGCATGGCAGTAGCATCATCAGTTTCCCTTATTCCCTTGTCTCTCCAGCATTTGAAGGTACAGCTGACTAGTGCATAGGAAACAAAGCAGCTCCTGCAAATAGCGCTAGGTTGCCCAGTTCCCAGTGACTTTCAGATAACATTTATCCAGGTGATTGAGTCCCTGTCTGCTTAGAATCTGCCCTTGCCTTGGCTCGAGTCTTGGGAATGAAGAAAGGGTGTCTTGGGGACGTGGCACTACACATCCTAGGAATTCTTCAGGGATGATACAAGGAGTAGAGGACACTGTCGAAACAGCCTGCAGTGACACCTGAACTTTGTTCTTTCTGTCTTCCTTAGGTATCACAAGCTTTATACTGATCATATTCATGTTAGTGCCACAGATTGCCTGACTGACTCTATCCATTTCCTGAAGGCTCCGGGGTCAACTAATGAAATCTTCCTGGCTTGTGGCCTGTGGGAAAAACAGAGAAGATGCTGTGATGTTCCCAGACCTTGAAGGTAGAACAGATCTCCTTCAGATCCAGGCTCGAGCCCTGCTTTATCCAGTCACCCAGGGCATCAATTTCCATTTGTCCAGGACATCAATCTCCAGTTACCTTTTCAACAGAATCAGACATCCTGTTTCTCACCTAAAACTTCATAATGATGTGTGTATAAATATATGACCATTGCCAAATGTAATCCATCACCCTGGGAGGCTGAAGCAAAAGAACTGAGAATTCAGGCTTAGCCTGGGCAACTTAGTGACTCAAGTAGACCTTGTCTAAAAATAAAAAAACCTGGAGAGTATTTCAAAGGAAAATCTATAGATCCAATCCCCTGTATTATGAATCTATGACTGTGTTAGTTTGTATCTGTATTATCAGTATATAAACACATCTTTACATTTATAGTCATTGACTTAGCTTGGTGAGATACCATAATGAAAGGTACCTTTATATTGCCAGAAGTCTAGTACAAGAAAAAGCTAATTTCTGATGACATTCCTAATAGGTTCAAGAACAAAGACCAGGGCCCGGGGTTTAACTCAGTGGCATAAGTGCCTGCTTGGCAAATGCAAGGTCATGAGTTCAATCCCCAGTACCATAAAATAAATAAATAAATGAAAAAGAACAAAGATCAAGGATGTGGATTTAAGAAGTCTATCTATCTGGAAACAAATCATATCTGACGTGTAGAACACAGAGCCCTCTTAGAAGATAACAAAGCTGTCTCTTAACTTCCCAAAGCCTTCCTCAGGAAGGCTGTCTGAAGGACACCCTCTGCAACAATGCCTCGCTCTGCAAGAAGCCAGTCAGAGACTTGGAGATCTTGCAAGCTGGTATTAGGTGGAGAATGGCATTCATAATAAATAGAGTTTCCCTTCCCCATGCTCCCGGAATATCATGAATCCTGTGGTCAGTCACAAAAAGGGTATATAATCCCATGGTTCCTGGGTCCCATCTCAGCTCAAACTGGCTTAACTGACATCTGCATCTGAGCTATTCCAGTTGGAATCTGAATCTGAGCTATTCCAGTTGGAATCTCCATCTGAACTATTCCAATTGGAAGGCAGAACACAGCCTTCTCTCTGGTTCTCTCCTTCCTCTGTGGTTCTTTCCTTCCTCTGTGGTTCTTGGGAATAGTTACTAATGACTTTCATCTAGACAATCTTTTCAAGGAGACTAAACTTTTTGGAAGATAAGGATAGTGATTCTTCTTGGGGAAAGGGAAAGTTTACTTCTCAGTATGAAGAACTTAATGGGAGAAAGGGTGGGCAGGTGCTTTACTTGTAAAAACCTTTGGATTCTTAAAATTCTATTTTCAACTGTGATGCAAACCTCTGACATACATCATTCATTTAGGCTTCTCTGTGCTTTTTCCCCTGTAAAATGGGAGCAAGATGTGATCATTATTACTGATTCTTCAGCTTTATTATATTAAGAAACCCTAGCTGATTAGTAAAGCACAATCCTGAGTGTGTTTGAGGGGGTCTCAGAGACATAGCCTTGACTATAATTGATCCCTAGCTTGGGATTCCCCTGCCCTGCTACCTGGCCACCATGACCTAAGCACCTTTGCTCCACCACACCCTTCTGCTATGATGTGGAATCCAGCTGACTGTGAATGAATCCCTCCAAAGCATGAGCTAAATTGAAAATTTCTTCCTTTAAATTTTAAGTGTCATGCATTATGTATATAAATGTAAAAGTGTATTAATACAGAAAATTGACAATATAAAAGTATGATTGTTGCTGTGACTATCCCTGACTGTGTGGTTTAGAAATGTTTGGTACTAGTTTGTGGGAAACACTTAGAAAAGTCTGGAGAGGTTACAAGTTGTGACACATGCCTGCAATCCCAGCCATTTGGGAGACTGAGGTAGGGGAATTGCCATGAATTTGAGACCAGCCTGGGCTACATAGTGATTTCAAGGCCAGCATGGACTGCATAGTAAGGCCTTGTCTCAAAAGAAAAAAAAAGAAAGAAAGTTTGGAGATGCAGGCTAGACAAGCTCTAGAACGCTATAAATGGACCCTGGAAAGCTAGGCTACAGACAGGAATGTGTATAATAAAGCAAGGCTCTGGAAATGTCAGTTAGGAACAAGGACTCCATTGCCAATTGAACTAGAAAGCATGAGTATTACATGTTGGTAGAAAATTTGCCTGCA
>PVJX010036139.1:0-17776 GCA_004027295.1 Dolichotis patagonum
AAATTCTCCTAGCTCCTCTTTGTCATGGAAGCATCTTTTTTCTCCATTAATTTCTAGAGAGAGTTTTGCAGGATACACCAATCTGGGCTGGAGATTGTTCTCCTTCAGCGCTTGAATTACATTACCCCAAGCTCTTCTTGACCTGATGGTCTGTATCGAGAAGTCTGCTGTGATTTTGATGGGTTTTCCTTTATAGGTGTTCTGTTTCTTTTCTCTGATGGCTTTTAACATTCTGTTCTTATATTGAATTTCTGGGATCTTGATTATTATGTGTCTGGGTGTAGCTCTGTTTGGGTTGTAGGTGGCTGGAGTTCTGTATGCTTCATACTTCTGCATGTCATTTCTTTTGTCTATGCTTGGGAAATTTTCTTCAATAATTTCTGTGAATAGCCTTTGTAATTCCCCTGGTTTGATTCCTGCTTCTTCATTCACATACTTGATTCTTAAGTTATAGATCCTCTTGTCATCTTCCAGTCTTTGTATCTTTACTGCCTGCTCCCTTGTTATTTTTAAGAGATCTTCCCTTTCATGACCCCACATTGCAAGCCTGTGTTCAATTTTTGGTAGTCTATCTTTGGTTTCTTTCAAGCAGTTTTGCCAGCTTTCTATGGAGTCTTTAGTTTCCTGATAATCCCTTTGAATCTGCTTCATAAATTCTAGGTTTTTTCTGAATTCTTCAATAAATTTTTCTCTCCATTTTTGTTTCTCCATTCTTCTGTCTGTGTCTTCTTGAGAGGTGCCCAGCCCTTCTTTTATTAATCTACTTATATCTCATTTAATTTGAATTAATATTTCAGTTTTGGTCCCGCTTACAAGGTCCTGAAGATATCTCTTTATGTCCGCTAACGCTGTGTTTGATGTTGCATTTTTGCTGCCCTCAATCTCTTTTGTATTTACCTCTTCTGGATCAATGTTCTCAGGGTTGGGGGCTGGGAGGTTTTTTTTATTTCTCCCTTTCATTATGTTTTTGGTTCCTTCCATACAAGTGTACAGTGTAATTCCCACTTTTCTTGTTGTTTAAGGCTCCTCTAGAGGGCGCAGGCTAGGAGCTTTAGCCCTCTTCAATAGGTTATCAGAGATTAGAGTTCACTCACGGGCAGTATACGCTACCTCTTCCCTTCTGGGCCAGTCAACCTTTGCAGGCCTTCACTGCATCAGTGTGCACTGATTTCAGGGAAGTAACTGGGTTCCCGCCAGGGGCGTGGCCTAATCCAAGCAGATTCCACCAATCTGCTGGGCGAGGGGCGTAACCAGTTGAAGCCACTTCCTTATGGAGTTAGGGCTGTCCTGCCCAAATCCAACATGTCGTCCAGTTGGTTTCCCCTTTCCCGTGGGAGGGTCTTATACGCATCACTCACCGTGTCCCCGAGACCTGCTGGACTGCCCGACCTCTGACTTCAGCACAGCTGCGGTGGGAATTCACAGTGCCTCTGGGTGGGTCGTGTGCAGAGCCGGTCCGGTGAGCTGCACGCAGGGCTGTTCAGCTCCGCACTCTGGCGGCTCAAGCCAGTCGCTTCGGTGCGGATCGCTTCTTCAGGTCGGGCGGAATTCAGGCGTCTGCAGGCGGTGCCGTGCTCGATGATCTTATCTTCACTAATAGTAGCCCCAGGACCTCTTATTTGAGCGGGTTTTTGTGCTTTAGTTTCTTTCTGGGTTGTGAGAGTCTATCTCTCTCTGGTTGGGTCTCTCCAGGGTGTTTTATTCTGGCATTTGATCTATCTCTCTCAGAGAGGGTCTCTCTCCTGCTACCTACCAGTCCGCTATCTTGTCTCTTCTCCAATGTGTATTTTTTTAAAATTTTATTTTAAAAGGGGGTAAAATTAAACACAACAAAACAGAACAGAGCAGGACATAAGAAAGCATAAATTTCAAAGCTAGACAACCAGAGACCTTCACTATCTGTCATATTGTCTCTTGTTTTCTTCCAAATGATTGTCCTTATCTTTGCATATGGGAAGCTCATACTAAATAACATAGCCAATCTTTTCACAAGATGTGTAGTTCACTGGCTTCCACTTGCTAAGCAGGGGAAGGGGGGACATAGGGTGGGGGACAAGATGACATGAGATGTCTGATTCTCAGCCCACACTCTGGCAGGATCACAGCCGCCCCCCAGAGAGGGGAGGAGTTCCTTGTTCTCTGGCACTCCGTCCGCACGGTGCGGATTCCGACATACCAAGGTCTCTCTCCTTCGGGTTGCCGAAAGTCTGCCACACTCTCAGCAGCCCCCCAGAGAGCGGAGGAGTTCCTTGTTCTCCTGGCACTCCGAGTCAACCGCACCATGCAGATCCGGACGCGCCAGAGTCTCTCTCCTTCAGGCTGCCGAAAGTCTGCCACACTCTCAGCTGCACCCCCAGAGAGGGGAGGAGTTCCTTGTTCTCCCGGCACCCCGAGTCAACCGCACCGTGCAGGTCCCAAGGCGACAGGGTCTCTCCCCTGCTGACCCCCCGGAATCTGCTATACTCACTTGCTATTTCTTTCTGATGAATTGACCATTCCATTTCCAAAGTTCTGAAATGGCCAACAGACCACAGAAAGAATTCTCTTTAGGCTCCTGTTTGAAACCAGCAGCTACAAGCAATCTGCTGGCCTTGCTTCAGGGCCACTAGTTTGGATTATTTTAAAACAGAATCTTGCTAACATGTGTATTTATTTATTTATTAATTTATTTATTTTTAATCAGTACCAGGGATCGAACTCAAAACTGCACGCTTGCAAGGCAGGCACTTATGCCGCTGACTTAAATCCCCAGCCCCTATGTGTGTATTTAGACAAAAAATAATTTCAGTAATTTCAAGTGATCTTAGAAATTTTTTATTATTAATAGCCTGAACTTTTTTCACATCTTTATTTTTTTTTATTTTTTAGATGGGGGACTGACTGTGTTGACCAAGCTAGCCTCAATCCCTTGGCCTCACGCAGTCCAACCTTCAATGTAGCTGGGAGTATAGGTACAAGCTACCATGCCTGGCCAGCATTTGTAATTTTAAATGTAGGGCTGGGGATTTAGCTTAGCGGCATAAGTGCCTGCCTTGCAAGCGCATGGTCGTGAGTTCGATCCCTAGTACCGACTAAAAAAAAAAAAAAAAATTTGTAATTTTAAATGTAATTTTACTGATTATGCTAGAGATACACAAAAATGCTCACTATGTAATGTTTTTTTTGTGTGTGTGTTCCAGGGATCGAACTCACAACTGTGTGCTTGCAAGGCAGGGGCTTATGCCACTGAGCTAAATCTCCAGCCCCAATATTGTTAATAAATTACTTTAAAATAATATATAGGTATAGATACATATATGTAAAATAGCATCTTTTAAATACTTTCCTATGTGCCAGGCACTATGAGCTAAATATATTGTATGCCTTTGGTTATTTAATCCTTACAATAATTCCATTACATCTCATTTTATATGTGAGCAAATATGATTCACCAAGATGTTAAATTACTTTTGAGCAGTAATACATGTATTAAATGGCAGAATCTTCAAGTTCATGCCATATTACACTTGTATCTGTACACAAATATATATATTAATATATAGAGGACCACCTGGATGGCTCTCCTTGAACACAGAGCAGTTAACCTCCACTTTGGCTAAACCTGGCCCAGCTCCATGTACTGATATGTACAGAGCTGGCTAAGTTACTTCCTTTTCCCTTCCATTGGCTGTAAGCAATATAAATGGAATTAGCTGAAGTACTGATGTGTGGTCTTTAAAACCAAACAACAGTTGCTGTTTCTCTGCCTCAGTGGCTGTGCAAATGGTTGAGCCCAGTGGGATGTAGAACCTGTGCTCCAGAATTGTCAACTGTGTTTGAGCCTCTAGATAAGAGGCTATAATTTCCCAGGACAGAAAAGGTTTACACATCAGAACTAAAGCACTGCTGCAGCCTAAACATTAAGTGCTACCTCAGTTGTGTTACACAGATTGGTCTTTCTTCATTATTTTTCTCTCTGCATGTTGCAGAGGTGCTTTCTGGCCTCCTAGCTAGCCCAGCTCATAGTATTCATGTAATTCCCGCCTTTCTCACAGTCACTCATCCTCCAGCCACTCCCTTCTTCATGAATTAATAAAGCCCAGTGAGTCCTTGGGTCAAGGCCTTTGTCTGTGAACCTACACCTGGGAACGACTTAGGACCCCTTGGCTGCCCATAACTATCAATATGTATTAGGATCTTTATTCTCTCCATGAGTTGTACTGGAGGTGGTAGATTGAAATTACCTCACTAAAACTCCAGTAACTTTTCCATGGTATTACAAATATTAACTTCCCAGACTGTGACGAGAACAAAAAAAAAGGACTTCTTTATTAATATGTCTTTATTTTTAACTTTGTTAATATTCAGCTTCAGTTTGAAAACCAAAACACCAAAGCACCTTCCAACTTAGGGGCTAGGCGTATGGCTCAGTGATAGAGTGCTTGCCTAGCATGCTTGAGGGCCTGAGTTGAATCTAGCACCATATACACTTGCCACATATGAAAAACATGTTAAAATTTGTTTTGCCATTAAGCATAATATTACAAAGCAGTATCTGTTATGCAATTTAAATTTTTAAATTCATTTTAATAAAGAAATTATATCCTAAGGAGGTTAACAATTTCATCTCATTGTTTGAGATGAGAATTTATCTACATTTTCATGTTTTTTTAGTAAGTTGTTACACAAATTAAGATGACTTGTAAAAAAAAAGATGACTTGTATTAATTATTAATTTTCAGATTATAATAAAACATGAATGGAAATTTAATTCGTCAAGAACTATGTTATACATTTTATTTATTTATTTATTTATTTATTTATTTATTGTCTTTTTGAGAAAGAGTTTCACTGCAATTCAGGCTGGCCTTGAACTTACTTCATTGCCCAGGCTGGCCTTGAAGTTGCAGCAATCCTGCTGCCTCAGCCGCCCTAGTGCTAATATTACAGGTGTGCGCCACCATGCCTGGCTTACATTTTAATGAGAACATTGGTGATAGTAATTTGTTAGAATTTTCTGTTTTGTGTGTGTATGTTTTTGAGACAGGGTTTCACTATGGGTTCAATCTGGTCTTGAACTCACTTTGTAGTCCAGGCTGACCTGGAACTCACAGAGATCCTTCTGCCTCAGCCTCTTGAGTGCTGGAATTACAGGCATGCTCCACCAAGCCTGGCTAGAATTTTCTTTTTTTTTAATCTTTTGAATATGTTAAAATTTAGATGGCATCTAACTTTCATTTTATTACTTGTAATAATTTGCTGAATTTGAAACTTTAAAAATGATCCAAGGAGTCATAAATTTGAGTATCTTTTGAAAACTATGATGTATGTATGAATATGAGATCTTCTCATCTTACAAATCAAACAGCCTGATGAGAGCTGCAGATTGCCTTTGATCCTGTTTAGCATTTCAGAGACTGAGGTTCATTAAGGTGTAGTTTGGGATGAAGTTTTGGCTTCACAGTTGTTAAAGTTATATAATGCCCAAGTAAGATTGTTTCCTTTATTGAAATCTGAGCAGTTATGTCCTGTGAAGAAGAGTCCTGGATTGTATTCCATCCCTGACTTGCTCTAGAAGTGTGTCTTGGGGTGAATCATCTAACTTCCTGGGAGAGCCACAAAGAGAGAATAAGGAAACAAAACATTGCTGCTTTTTCTTCATATGAAAAATAGACAATAATCCTTGTATAACACATCTAAAAGCATTGTTTAAAAAGTATGTTAAAATGTAAGAATTATACAGTAATGTGTAAAAATCATGTAAAAATCCATTATTGTATATCATTTAATATTGTTAGATAAGCAGGAAACTGTTAACTTGAATCCATAACAACTTAACTTAGATTGGTCTTTGAAATTATATCCTTAGTTCCTCCCAGTTTTTGTTGTTGTTGTTGTTCTGGGAATTGAACTCATGACCTCATGCTTGCCAGGCAGGTGCTTTCACCACTGAGCTAAATCCTTAGCCCTTTCTCCCTGTTTTAATTTAAGGAGGTATCTCAGTGAGTTGCCCAGGCTGGATTTAAACTTGCGATCTTCCTGCCTCCCAGGGTGCTATAGTTATAGACAGGTACCACTATGCCCAGCACACACACATACTGGTATATGTAACAAGTAGTCTAGTTTCAGTCAATCACAAACAACCAAGTTTCAACTAATGACAAAGACAGTTTATCACTTCATGTCCATATAACACAAAGGCCAAGGTATTGCCAATCAGAAGATTTGACTTTGTGTCTGTGTTTAACCTGTAAAAGCCTTTGCTGGTTCTACTGGGTGGAGCTCTCCTAATTCTAACTGCCTCCTAATTCATTAATTTCTTTACTCAATTAAACTGTTACATCTAAAAAAAAAATTAGTAGTGTCCCACTACTGGAACAGATGCCACATATTTACTATTCATACCTTATACTTTGTATGTGTGTGTGTGTATGTGATCAAATATGTGTAACAAAATTAAGCATTTGCCAATTTTTTTTTTTTTTTTTTTTTTTTTTGGTGTCAGGGATCAAATTCACAATCTCATGTTTGCCAAGCAGGTGCTTATGCCGCTGAGCTAAACCCCCAGCATCCATTTGCCAGTTTTTTAGAATATTTTCCCCACCTTTTTTTTCTTCCAAATCTGTTTTATTTCAAGGAGAAAAAGAAAAGAAAAAACTACAACAAAATTTCAGAACATGTCAATCAGGGCCCATTTCTTTTTTTTTTTTTTTTTGGTACTGGGGATTGAACTCATGACCTCGCGCTCGCCAGGCAGGCACTTAAGCCACTGAGCTAAATCCCCAGCCCCAAGGGCCCATTTCTTTATGTGTACAGTTCAGTGGCATAATAAACATTCACATTGTTGTACAACTATCATTATCACCCATCTGTAGAACTTCTTCATCATCCCAGAGTTTGACTACCTATGTACAGTTAGCTGATAATATGTTCCATCACCATTAACAAAGTTACAAGTATCATTCTGTACATAGTGCTAGACACTTAAGTGAGATACAGGGCTACCTAAAACAGAAAATGTACCCATAGTTTAGTAAGCCAGGAAGATGGAATAATAATGTACTAAAATGGTATTCCTGAGTATGTTCTTACCTACAAATCAGAAAACTTTCTTGTCTAGCATGCATGAAATTACTTTAATCCTATCACCACAATAAATAAAAATAAAACTCAGAAAATATCATGGTATGCATTGCAGTATAGATATTTTCTCCTTAACACAGGTTTTTATAAAAACAACACCTGAACCAGGAATGGTGGTACATGCCTATAATCCCAGCACTCTGGGAGGCCGAGGCAGGGGAATCATAAATTCAAGCCCAGTCTAGGCAATTTAGCAATTTAGTGAAACTGCCTCAAAATTTAAAAATGTTTAAGCAAAAGTGTAAATAAGGACCAAAATGTATAATTGTGAAATAGGAAGAAAATGTTCAAATGGGAAGAAAAGCTAGGGAGAGGGAAAAGGGAAAGAAAAAAAAATAGGAAAAAAATGGAAACAAAGCTTTTATAAATAAGGAGGAGGGCCAGGGATTTAGCTCAGTGGTGTAAGTGCCTCCCTGGCAAGCACGAGGCCGTGATGTGAGTTCAATCCCCGGTACCAAAAGAAAAAGAAAAAGGAAAAAAAAAAAAAGGAAGAAGGGGTAATAGGCATGTAGGGAAATGGGGAAAGAAAGAATGAGGTTATGTCATGTATGGGTACAAATTCCCTATAATGATTGTGATCATTATGTGTTCCTAAAATGTACCAATAAACTTAATAAAACAAAAGTTTTAGAAGGGATGGGGATGCAGGTCAATGCAAAGGTCCTGGGTTGTTTACTTTTGTTGTTGTTGTTTTGGTACCAGGGATCAACTCATGACCAGGTAAGTGCTTGAGCCACTGAGCTAACTCCCTGGCCTTCATTTGGGTTTGGTTTTGGTTTTGGTTTTTGCTCCCTAGGGCCAAGGGAAAAAAAACCTGGATGAAAGAATATCAGCATTTTTAAAGCTTAACTCATGTCATTAAATTGCCTCTAGAAAGGCAAACGTTTAATACTTTAGGCACATTTCACTGCACTCATTTTGGAGTAATGTTTTAGAGCATTTTTTTTTCCTTACTTTTTTTTTTTAAATGCTGGAAATCAAATCCAGGATCTCATGCATGCTAGGCAAGCATTCTATCATTGAGTTATACCCTGGCCCTGAGTTTTTTTTTTTTAAACAGATTTGTTGAAATAAAATTCACATATTCATCCACTTAAAAGTATTGTACACAATTCAGTGGCTCTTATTTTTATTGATTTATTTGTGTTTTGGTAATTGAATACAGGGTCTTCATACTGGGATACACCTTTTCCTTTTTTTTTTTTTTTTTTTTCTGTGTTTTGAGACAGGGTCTGCCTATACAGTTCAGGCTGGTCTTGAGCTCACTTTGTAGCCCAGGCTGGTCTTGAATTTGTAGCAATCCTCCTGCCTCAGCCTCCCGAGTGCTGGGATTGCAGATACGTGCCACTATACCCGGCTACCTTTCTCCCTTTTTTGAGACAGTCTTGCTAAGTCACTAAATTGTCCAGACTAAATGCAAATTTGTGATTTTCCTGCCTCAGCCTCCTAATGTGCAGTGATTACAGGCACATGCTGCCACACTGAGCTCATTGAATGGCTTTTTTTCTCCCAGTGGCTTCTAACACGTAGATTTTATAACTGTTACCACAGTCAATTTTAGAACATTTTCACTACTCAAAATAGAAACCTCACACTCATTAGCATTCTTTCCCTGTCTTACCCACACCTAACCCATAATGGCCACTAATCTAATTTTTGTCTATATGGATTTGTCTATTCTGGATTTATATAAATAGAAGCACACAACACATGATCTCTTGTGCTAGCTTCTTTCACTTAATGTTTTCAAAACCTATAATGTATCAGTATTTCATTCTTTTTTTGTAGTTGAATAATATTCCATTGCATGGATATAGTACATTTTATTTATATTTTTACCAACTGACATTTGGGTTAGTTCTGCCTCTTAGCTATTATGTCTAGCGTTGCTGTGAGCATTTTTGTACACTTTTTTGGGACATTGTTTTTATTGGATATAAATGTAGGAATGGAATTATTAGATAATACAGTGACCTATGTTTAACCTTTTGAGAAACTATCAGACTGTTTTCCAAAGTGACCATACTAGTTTAGAGTATATACAAATACTTGTTAAATGACTTTTTTATTTCAGTCATCATGATAGGATGAAATAGTATTTGATTGAAGTTTAAGTTCCCTTGACTAATGATGTGGAACAGTTTTTAATGTGCTTTTTGTCTTTGTAACAGAATCCCAATAAATAAAATTGTTTTGAAAGCTATGAAGTAACTGCATATTATAGTTTTAAAAATCATAACCAGGTTTGGAAAATGGGCTAGGAAAAAGGCTGGCTGCACAGCCAAAAAATATATCACAGAATCCTTCTGTCAAGGACACAGCTTTCGTGACCAGCAGTGTAATCCCTGACCTCATTGCTGTGTTTCACCCTAGTAGCTGAATATTGCTACTGATTCGGCTCTAAGAATTTATCACTTTTTTATTCCTCTCATCACCAGCTTCAGATTCAAAAATCCCAAGCAAATGTATCAGATAAAGGATCCTAAGTTATTTTACTTCATCCTAACCTGTAACGAACCTGATCTATCTAGAAGAGAAGACTCAGGAGAGGAAATTCCTTAAAGAAAAGGGTTTCACATTCTGATTATTTTCTGAATCCACCCAAAAGAAGAAAAGTACTTTGAAGGAAATGACTTTTGAGCCAGAAAATGTTTAATAGTTGGGCAGAATTTTTTGCTCCTATTGATAAGAATCTTTTCATATCAGATTTTATTCAACATGCCCAGTGTTTGAATGCCTCTGAACAGTTATTTGATACTGTGAACTGTTACATAATGGAAATTAAAACTGAGGCAATCACATGAATTAAGAACTATAATTAGTTAGAGAAAATGATAATGACAATGATAAGGAGTAAAAGTTGAAAGGAGGTAGAATGACACAGCTCTGACAAAGATCAGGGTAGCCGCCTAGTAAAAGAAAATAGGGAAGGGCCTTCAGTTTGAGAAACTGAAAGGGGGTACCAGTCTGATGACTCAGACTGATGACTCAGACTGGTATCCCCTTAAGACTCAGATTGGCCTGTTAAAGAACAGCGAGCAGTTTTTTGTGGTACTAAGGTGAACTCTAGAAGAATCTTTAGGGATTGGTGTATACTTGAGCATTCGGGTTCTCAGGAGATGACTGTTCTTGCTTGGGGGCAGCCTTCTTCCTCTTATGGGATAATGGGAGGTGACCTTATCATGGGCGTGATCTGTAAAGCTCTGTTTTTCCTGGAGGCCTAGAGGTTTGAAGGAACTTCTGGGCGTTGCTCCAGGGCATCTAGTACAGAACTTTGTGAAAGCTGGTTGTTGGATGTCCCTGTAACTCCTGAAAATGACTTTTAAGTTACTTGGTGACTTCAGTCTTAAAAGGGGGATGGTATGGGCTAGGTAAATTTAGTGCTACTGTATTACAGATACTTTAAGTGATTAACATGGCTATATGCATAGTTGAGTAGGGATCAGGCCTAAAATTTTAAAATAATAAAGGAGACAAAACTGAAGGCAGAGATTCCATCCTTCATCCTGCTTTTAATTACCTATTGGCCATCTAGGTCTCTCTTACAATATCTCCTGTCCTCTTAAAAAAATTACAGATATCATTTGTGTATACTAGTGTTAGACATTTGACTTTAACAAATCTTCAGTCTAGTACCACATTAACATGGAAATATCCCCGTAATCAAATAGGCCAGGAAGGTAGACTAATAATCGGTGATTTTCCTGATGATGTACTTATGTTTTTTATGGTGGAGCCACACAATGGAATATAAACCCTTGAGTTTTGTTCCTAATGTAGCAGTCTGGTATTTTACATTGAGCGTCTTTCTTTTTGGGAAATGGGAAGAAGTCTTTGCATGTGGAAGATGTTTGTTTTTCATTTAACTAATTCTGTGAACCCACTGATCTATCAACATGTACTTTGTAATTTATATACAGAGCATTGTCTAGATACTGTAGTGAATAGAAGTAGTAGATAAAGGTGGGGTATGTTGGTGCATCTCTATAATCCCAGCACTCTAGGAGACTGAAGCAGGAGGATCACAAGTTCAAGCCCAACGTGGGCAATTTAGTGCCTTAGTAAGACCTCAACTGAAAATAAAGTAATAAAAACAGAGATGTAGCTCAGTCGAAAGGCCCAGAGTTCAGTTCCAGTACTTAAAAAAAAAAAAAAAAAAAAAGGTAAGTAATCTTACTTTCTGCATAGGAGGTACTATGTTATGACCACTAACTCAAAATCTGCAAGTATATATGGTAGTGATAGAAATCAAAATAATTTCGTAGAATTTGAAATTGATTGAGGTTTTTATTGTTTGTTTAATGCATTTAAGTTTTGAAATAGGGTTTCTATTTATGAATAGAATGTGTACCTTTCACCTCATGGACTAATTTTAAAGCTACCTTTTTCCCTCTTTTTTTAAAAGTTTAATAGAGTTTTTTAGTAAAATGAAGAAGTGGATGGACATGTTAAATCTGCCACAAGAATTCCGTGAACGTATAGAAAGACTAGAGAGAAATTTTGAAGTATCTACTGTAATTTTTAAAAAATTCGAGCCAATTTTTTTAGATATATTTCAAAATCCCTATGAAGAGCTACCAAAGTTACCACGAAGCAGGAAACAGAGGTAAGATCATTAATCCTTATACTGTTGACATAAAAATTATCACCTAAACTTATTAGGAGAGAGCTCTCTCTCTCTTTTTTTTTAAAGAGTGAGAGTTTTGGGGTTTTTTAAAATTTTTTATTTGAGAGTTCTCTTTCCAAAGTAGGCATGTTAGGGCTGGGGATATAGCTCAGCGGCACAATGCACCACCCTGGAAAGCATAAGGTCATGAGTTCAATCCCAAATACAAAACAAAGTGAGTATTTTATCAGATGTGTCCATTTGCAAGGACTTAAGTTTTTTAAAAAATCTATATACAGTATCAGAAATTCAGGGTAATACTTTCATTTATTTGTGTAATTCTCACCCTTTGTTGAAGATTGAAGAGGTTTATTTAAGTCCCTGTCAAAAGCTGTAGATGATCTGTACTTTGTGAATAGAATTTTACGTGTAGTTTGGCATTATGGTTATTTGTATTTGCTGTTTCAATATTTTGTTGTTGTTTCAATCTAAGTGGTACTTACCAAGCTAGTTAAAATTACATCCATACTTTTTTCTCTCTTTTTAGGAGGATTCCTTGCAGTGTTAAGGATCTCTTTAATTTCTGTTGGACACTATTTGTTTACACAAAGGGTAAGGTGACACTTTGAGTTGTTTTACACCTCTGCTGTGTTCCCATGTTGCTATTTGACAGAGATATTTCTGGTTTTTTGTCTTTTTTTATAAAGGTAATTTTCGTATGATTGGGGATGATTTAGTAAACTCTTATCATTTACTTCTGTGCTGCTTGGATCTGGTTTTTGCCAATGCCATTATGTGCCCAAATAGACGAGACTTGCTAAATCTGTCATTTAAAGGTCAGACCTTTATTTATTTTTAAAAACTAATCATTATTAGTTTTGGGGAAAAATTTCAAAAATTGACCATTTTCCCTATTGCTGTCCTCTTCATATTCTGTCAAACTAGGTTTACCATCTGATTTCCATACTGCTGACTTCAGGGCTTCTGAAGAGCCTCCCTGCATCATTGCTGTACTATGTGAACTGCACGATGGACTTCTAGTAGAAGCAAAAGGAATAAAGGAGCACTATTTTAAACCATATATTGCAAAACTTTTTGATAGGAAGGTACTGTACTTATAATTAAGTGACTGAGATATTTAGGGGTCAACAGCAGCCTCAGAAAACAAGATGTTCTCAACATTGTAGGCCTCAAGGTCAAGATTCTCAGATTTCAGGTTCTGCTCAACCACAGAATTGTATCTTCTGATCTTGTGTGATACAAGAAACTGAGTTGCTTAAGATTGTGACCAGTCGTAGTCACTGTTAAGTAAACACACTGTTAGGCAATTCTAGATGATTATGCTGAAGAATTTTGAAGAACAAAATATCAGTCAGCCTTATACATAATTATGAAAAACAAGAAGTCTGAGAAAGTTAATCTGGCACCTGGGATTATAGGTGCATACCTATAATCCCAGCACACAGGAGGCTGAGGCAGGAGGATTGTTGTGAGTTCAAGACCAGCCTGGGCCACAAAGTGAGCTCAAGGCCAGCCTGAACTGCAATAGTGAGACCCTGTCTCAAAAAGCCATAAAGAAAGACCTGTCTTCATGGGTCTTAATTTCCTTCTGTCTTTTCTTTGGTGTTGAGAATTGAAGCCAGGGTCTAGTGCGCCGATGGCAAACTTTTTAGAGACCCGAGTATCCAAACTGCAACTCCAAACCCACTTGTTTATCACAGAATGCCAGCACTGCAATTAAACCTAAATACTGAGGTCTTAGTTTAAGAAAAACAGTATTATCCAGTGCTTGCTGTTGCAGTCATTTGGCTCACATGCTGACAGAGAGGTCTCTGTGTGCCTGCTGCATGTTGGTTCACCACCACTGGTTTAGTACATGCTAGGCAAGCACTGTACCTCTGGGCCCAGCACATGATTTCTTCTTTTTTTCTGATACTGAGCCATAGAATTTAAGTAGGCCTTGAGATTTCTCTTTAGTAGAAGGAGGATACTGGGAGCTGGGTGTGGTGGTGTATGCCTATTATCTCAGTCTCAGGGAACTGCGGCAGGAGGATTGCAAATTCAAGCTCAGCCTAGAAAGCTTGGCAATTTAGTAAGACCCTGTTTAAATAATACCAAAACAACTAGGAATGTAACTTGGTGCAAAGATCCTAGGTTTGATTCCCCAGTACCAAAAACAAAAACAAAAAAAAGGAAGGAGGTTGAGGTTTAAGTTGTCATTACTATAATCCCATAATATACGTATGTTGTAAGATTTTCTTTAAGCATAAAGCTTTTCCTAGTGTAGTTTTTATTACTTTTTAAGCATAAAGCTTGTGTAACTGATTTCTTCTTCCTTAAATGAACTTCTTTATTTAGTCTCCTTTCCTTAGATATGTATATGTTATGTCTCTTTGTCTGTAAAACATCTCCAGAAATACAAACTTTTATTTATTTGATTTTTTTTTTGGGTGTCTGGAATTGAACTCAGGACCTTGTGCTTGCCAGGCAGGTGCTTATGCCTCTGAGCTATATCCTCAGCCCTATAAACTTTTAAAGGAACCAGAAGTTAAGTCTAATTCATTTTTCTGTGTGTATTAAATATGTTTAAAGTGTTCTACAATGATTTTTTTCCCTAGATTTTAAAAGGAGAATGCCTCCTGGATCTCTCCAGTTTTACTGATAACAGGTAAGTATCTAACACTAATTGCCTCTGACATAGGCATTAAATGGGTATTGTCCCTAAGTCTTGTTGGTTTACATGTAAGAAATCATTAGCAGGTAAAATAGCTATACTCTTCTGAGAAACACATAAATGAGTCAAAGGACTTCAACATTTCTTTTTCTTATCTTTTTTTTTTTGTACCAGGGATTGAACTCACAACTGTGTGCTTGCAAGGCAGGCACTTAGGCCACTGAGCTAAATCCCCAGCCCCAACATTTCATTTTTTAAAGAATTTTTTAACATGTTAGATTTACATAATGATAACATTCATCATAGGAGATTTGTACCTGTACGTGATATATCTTGATTCTTTTTTTTCCCTATTCCCCTCCCCTCTCTTCAACTCCTCTTCCCCCTCCTTATTTATAAAAGCTTTATTTCCATTTTTTCTTCTATTCTTTTTTCTTGTCCCTTCCTTACTTTCCCTCTCCTTTCTCCCTTGTTCCCCTTCTCATTTAACATTTACTTCCTATTTCCCAATATCTATTACACATTTTGGTCTTTATTTTTACTTTCAGTATTTCACACCAGAGACACAATGCAGTATTTAAGCATGTGTGTCTAGTTTATTTCAGTTACGAGTATGTCCTCAAGGTAAATCCATTTACCTAGAAATGTCTCAAGTTTATCTTTTTTATGGCAGAGTAGTACTCCATTGTAGTAAAAAAAAAACCCACATCTTTATCTGTTCATTGGTTAATGAGCATCTGGGCTATTTCCAAGATTTAGCTATTTCTTAGTCTCTTGCATTAATTCCTGCTCTGATTTTTATAATTTCCTCCCTCTTACAATCTTTAGGTTTGACTTGCTCTTTGTTTTCTAGAAGCTTGAAGTTCAATATTGGGTTGTTTATTTGGGCTCACTCTGCTTTTCTTTTTGAGAATTAAGCACTGTAAGTTTCACTTGTACAGTGGCTTTCCTTGTGCCCCGTTAGTTCCAGTATGTTGTATTGACATTATCACTGAATTATAGAAACTATCTAATTTCTTCTTTAATTTCATCTGTAACTCATTGGTTGTTCAGGAACGCATTACTTAATTTTCATGTGTTTATGAAGTTGTGGGGTTTTTTGCCACTAAAAATTTCCACTTTCATTGCACTATTGTCTGATAATATACATAGGATAATTTCAGTTCTTTTCCAATTTACTTAAGTATGTTCTTTGAGCTAGTATGTGGTCTATTTTGGGGAATGTTGCATGTGCAGCTAAGAAAAATATATTCTGATATTGTGGGATAGAATGGGCATCTACTAAATCCATTTGTTCAAAAGTTTGGTTCAATTCCATGTTTCATTGTTTTTTGTCTAGTTGATTTATTTGTGACAGTGGGATATTGAGATCCCCATTATAATTGTATGAGGGCTTAATTTTTCATGTTCATTAATATTTGTTTTATATAGTTTGACATGCTGATATTTGGTGCATATATAATTATCACCTCTTCCTCTTAGATTGTTCCATTTATAAAGATATGCAGACATTCCTTGTCTCTCAATCAGTCTTGGCTTGAAATCTATTTGTCTGCAAATAGAATAGCTAAACTGGCTTTTTTTTTTTGGGTTACTGTTGCATATTTTTTTCAAGTTACTGTTTCCATTCTTTGGCTTTTAGTCTATGAACTTCTTTTTGAGTTAAATGTGCTTCTCGTATGCAGCATATTTTTGAATCTTGCTCCTTGTTCCTTTCTGCCAATCCATTTCTTTTCATTGGTAAATTGAGATCATTTACATTGATGGCTATAACTGATGTGTATTAACTTATCCTTGTCATGTTATTTTCCTGTTTTTTTTTTAAATTTTTTTTTTTTATTTTCCTGTTGTTGGTTATCCTTTTTTCTTTCCTCTCTGTTTAATTACTTGCCTTGCCTGGTGGATTCATTCTGTTGGGATTCATGGAGTTGTAGTCCTTGTTATCTCTAGAATGTCCTTCAGAACATTTTGTAGTGCTGGTTTGGTGGTCATGAATTTCTTCTGTTGTTCTTTGTCATGGAAGTATCTTATCTCTCTATCAATTTTGATAGTTTTTCTGGTAGTCAGTGTGGATTGGAGGCTATTTTCTTTTATAGCTTGAAATACTTCATTCTATGGTCTCCTTGAGTTGAGGAGTGAGAAGTGTGTTGAGAAGTCTGCTGTGATTCTGATGGACTTTGCTTTGTAGGTGATTTGTTTCTCTTCTTTAGCACTTTAAATATTCTGTTTTTTGTGTTGGATTTCTGGAATCTTGACTGTTAAATGCCTTGGGGTAGTTGGGTGATTTTTTTTTTTTTTTTTTTTTAATCATGGCTAATTAGAGTTCTACATGCCTCACTTACCTGTATGTCAGATTGTTTTTCTTGCTTGGGAAGTTGTCTGCCAGTACTTCTATGAACAGGTTGTTTTGTTTTGGTTTGTTTTGATACTGGGAATGAAACTCATGACCTCGTGCTTGCCCGACAGACAGTATGCTAGAACAGGGGTTTTCTTTGTTTTGTTTGTTTTTTGTTATTTGCACTATATCCTGCTTTTTCATCGATGCCTATAAACTTATGTTATTCTTCTTTGTATCATCATTGGGTTGATTTTTCATGGTCCCTTGCTATTTTTAAAAAATCTTTCTTTTCATGATTGCTAACAGCAATTTAGGTCAGATACGCTGTCTTCATATTGGCTTGTTCTGATGCGTGCACTTTTAATGGAAGTTTTAATCTCCTGGATATCTGTTTGAATCTGTCTCATGGATTTCATTTCTTCTATATGTTGGACATTCATGGTTTTCATCATTTCCCTAAGCTCTTCTATTTATGATCACTGTCTCTATATTTTTCTGAGAGATTATTTCTGATTTGGTTTTTTCTAGAGCCTCATTCAACTAATTTGTTACTTCCGCTGTTACTTCAGAGAGTCAGGATGGTGGATTTCAAATTTTTCCAGCTCATTGTCTCCCAGCATTTACCTTTAGTGAGCTGGAAGTCTGGGATTGCATTTTGCTTAAGTGTTTTCTTGTTTTCTTTTCTTTTTTGCTTTAATTTCTGGGTTGATGCTTATACATTGTCTATGGCAGATAACTTTATTGTTAGTGCTGTTAGAGAATCCTTAGGAAATGACTGCTTCTCAGAGATGTCTTCCAGATGTAACTTCCTTTTAGGTTTTGAGTCTTCTACCAGATCCTACCTCTTCAGTCTATCAAAGATGAGAAGTTGTTGCTTTTTTAGCCTACCTCCTGCTTCTTTGGCACTGGCCTGTACTATTGTTTGTGACACTTAGGCAATCTCAGTCTTGGCATACAAGTAAGAACAACTGATTAGTACAGTTACGTCACCTTGAGTAAAGTACTACAATCAGTAAGAATAATGGCATCAAACACA
>PVJX010036140.1:0-17765 GCA_004027295.1 Dolichotis patagonum
TTTTCCTGCGGAGCCTGAGTGAAAGATTATTTCCAGACCTTTCTCCTTGGCCTAAATTCTCCTTCTTAAAATGACATATGTACTGTCATTTGACCTAATTTTAATTGAATTGCCTAAATTTAACTGAAAGACCCTGTCTCCAAATGCAATTATGTTTTCAGTTACCAGAGGATAAAAACCCAACAGTTGAATTTTGGGGAAAGACACAATGCAACCCTTAATATTTTACCTTGTGATTCTCCAAAATTCATGTCTCTGTCACTTGAAAGACATGTTAATCTCATGCTTTACCTCCCCCCAAATCTTAACTACTCCTGTGTTAAAGTCTAACATTGCACTTGAGTATCATTCAAATAAGAATAGAACTCGAGGTCACATTCTTCTCCGGATATGAATCTACAAAACCAGAAGAGTTATCTGCTTCCGGAATATAATGATAGAACATGCGTAGGATAGGCAAGACAGTTCCTTTCATAAAGGGAGAGATTTGAGGGTAAAAAGGGGTTGGTTTCTAGGAAAATTCCACTATATGACAAATCTTAAGTCAGTTGTTTTGATTGGATGATCTGTTCCTTCAGCCTAGGACATCCTGACCCTAGACACCAGGCCTGGCTCACAGGAAAAAAGAGAAGATGGCCCCATCCATTGAGCCAGACCTTAACATCTTTATTAATCAAACAATCAAGTGGGCAAACTGGCCTCATCTTGTTTTGTTCATTTCTTAAACAATTCTTCATATTAGTTAACTGCTAACTGACACTAAAGCTGCTTAAACTCTTAAGAGGTTGGGGATCTCATTAAGAACAGACAAAAATACATCCAAGAAAAGTATTTTTGAAATGAAAATAAAATAAGTAACGGGAGAAAGCACTGTGCAGCACACTTCATCAGAAAATTATTCAGAATTCATTATTTTTATTAAGGGGAATGATTTACTGAGAAGTTAAACCAGAAGAATCTGAAATTTTTCTGCTTCCTTCAAAGGCAGTGATACATATATCATGTAAAATCAATGATAGTGATCCCAGGCTAATGCCTTCTAAGGCTTCTTAATTCCTTACACCTACTAAGCAATGCACAATGCCTCTTTTCGGGAAAGGAAACTGGTAGAAATGAAGAAGTAATAAACCACATGCATAGATTGTAAGATTTACTACAATTCCCATTCTTCTTTTAGCACTTACCCTTCTTATTGGACCACTTGATCTATTAGAAAACAGGGTCTTTCTATCCAAGGGCTCTGTTAGGCTCTACACGGAGAACATCGTTCTGTTTGCTTTGTACTAGGTAAGTTGTAGGGAAAGCAATACTTACTGAGGCAGCAGAATCTAATCTAAATCCTGGGCTGTGATTTCAAACAGATGAGAACTGCAAACTCAGCCCTATCTCCTATCAGCTGATTGGCATAGGGTGTGTGTTACTCTAACCACCTATGAAATAAGGATGACAGCCATGGCTGCTAGAACACCAAACTCAGAAAAAGTCAAAAACAAAAGAGATGTAAATATCTCATTGTGTAAATTGGAGTGCATAGTACCATCAGTTATTTGAATAGCATCCAGTTTTTTAAAAGCCCAACTCTTGAGAAGGAAAAACTAAACAGAAGAAAAAGATAAGATTTCAAATACTGCATCTGCATAAACCACCAGATGTTCATTGAGATAAGGAGACCTACATTTTTACCATAGCCCTGAAATATTTCAATATTTATATACATAAATACACACACACACACACATTAGTACTGGAACTGAATCCAGACCCTTTGCACTGAGTTACATCTCCAGTCTTTTTTTATTTTATTATTTTAAAACACTTAATTTCCTAGCCTGCGCTTGAACTGCAACCTTCCTGCCTCCGCCTCCCAGAATGCTGGAATTACAGTTGCGAACCACTATACCTGCATCTCATTTAAATATTTTTTTACAACAGAAGGGCAAGTTCCTTACAAGATCATGGATACTGGAACTCCTAACCTAAAAATGCAAATGTTTTGACTTTACTTTTTGTCATGATTTTATGCTGTGCTCATATTTGTATATCTGATGCTTTATCTAACTTTTTTAAAAAGTTCTTAAAAAAATTAAAAATCCTATGTAGATCTTGTTTTAAAAACAATCACAGATCAGCTCAGAATGATGTGTATTTGTTCACCCGTCCACCTAGAAACATAGTTAAGTTTCAGTGTTGGCCCCACCTTTGGAACCCAGCCTGCTCAGCTACAGAGTTATTTACCTTGAATGTGAGATTTACTTCATGTTTATTTGATCAGGAAAGAAGATTTTCTGCATGGGCTCCCTACGTGTTCTTTCATCATTTTTGTCATTTAACAATATAACATTTTCAAGTTCAGTAATTCAAGTGAATGTATTATATTACAGCATGGTTACTTTCAGCAGGCAGAACACCATTGCAAACTAAAAACTCTTTTTCATGCATATTAGGATATTTCAAGTAGACATATGAAAAGTTATTTAAAAATAAAGATATATATTCATTCTCCTCCTACCCCAATGAGATATTTTTATAAAACTTGCAGGGAATAATATGAGGTGAAACTAAAGAATATTTAAAGAGCAAATTGAAAAACTAAGCACTCTTTTATAAAGATAATGGCAAGTGACATTTAGGCTTTTAGGTAGAAGAAATAAATAGCTTAGCTAAAGGTTTCTTGAAATGTAGTAAATTAAATGACAAGAAAACTGTAACCCTTATCTGAAAGTCTAGATCAATGCCATCCTGTTTGTTCTGATGTAATTTTGCAGTGTATTTTATAATCAGGTACTATGATAGTTCTAGTTTTATTCTTTTTGTTCCAGGGTGTTTTAGCTATTCAGATAGCTTCATATACATCTTAGGTTTCTTTTTCTTATTTCTATGAGAAATATCATTAATGCTTTGATAGGGATTGCACTGAATCTATTGATCCCATAGATAGTATGGACCTTTCAGCAAAATTTATTCTTGCAGCACATGATAAGGAGATGTCTTTCCATTCATCTTCATCTTCTTTAATGTCTTTCATCAGTATTTTATCATTTGCAGTATAGATGTTCATGCTGGGTAAAAAATGGGATTATTGTATATCCTATTCAAAGTTTACTTCTAACAGTATTGTGAATTTGTGGAATCCCTTTGATGCTTTGGGTTGATATTCTTATGCTCTGTAATATGTGAAAATAAATGTTATAGACCATTTTGGTTATTATGCTGGAAAAACTGTTAAGAATTATTTTTATGTGCAATATAAAATCATTGTTAGTGTAAAAGTATGATAACATACTTTGAGATTATTTTGAGGTAATAACAGACTGACAGTTCTAAAGAAGTATGGATGACATTATTCACTATTTAACCAAAGCTCATAATGGTTTTCTCTTTATAGCAATTGCAAGATACCATTACTAGGAAATCTATGTGGTATAACACTCAGAGTTCTTGTAGATTTCACCATTTCCACAAGTACACATCATTTGTAGGCACAGTGCTATGTAGTTCTGACACATGTACAACTTTATATCCAGTCACAATTCATATCCTATCGCCCCTCTGACCATTCCTTCTACTGACAACCTTCAATGGGTTCTCCATCTCTTTTACGGTTTAGCTTTCTTTTTCCTAGTATAGAAATTATATTTCAGTAGTATATGTTTGAAATACATGCCAAAGAGATTCAGCACATAGAGTTTGTAACCAGATTCTGCATCTTGATGTCTCATACTTTTCCTTCTCCTCTCACATCTCTCCCCTCCCAAGACCCCTACCCATCTCCACACAGTCTATTTGCCTGCTTTCTATCATCTTTTATTTTTCTCATTAAAATATTTTTATTTTGAGATTCTAATATGAGAGAAACCATATGATATTTATTTTTGGTGTCTGATTCATTTCACTTAGCATTTTGTTCTCAAGATACATCAATTTTCCTCCAAAAGACACAAGTGTAGGTTTTATATGGCTGAGTAGTGCAGCTTTGTGTATTGTTGTGGTTTGTATGTAGATGACCCCCAAAGCCTCATGTGCTCATAGGTGAGGCTCTCAGGAGGTGGCTGGATTAGGTGATACTGGAATTATGGTAATGGAAGCCCCATCCTGGGTGTGGGTGGCATCATTTAATAGGTTTGTAGCCTGGATAGATTTCAAAGCAACAGAGAGAAAGGAGGCTTGCTGCTTGCCATTTGCTGGTGCTGCTGCTTGCTGCTTCACCATCTCCTGCCTATTTTTCATGGATTATTTTTCCTCTGCAGTGCTGCCCTAGCATAGAGACAGACAACTATGGATGGAAGCCTCTACAGACTGTGAGCTGGAAAAAAAAAAGCAACTTACCTTCTTTAACTTCGGATGTCTGGTATTTTGTCACAGCAACAAGAAAAGTAACTAAGACATGTATATATACAGTATTTTCTTCATCTGCTGATGGGCAGATAGATCATATTTAGCTATTATGAGTTGTACTACCATAAACACAGGTGTGCATGGACCACTGTGATATGATATCTTTGACTCCTTGGGGGAAGATACCTAGAAGGGAAGCAACAGGATCCAGTGGAATTTCTAGTTTAGTTTTTGAGACATCTCCTCTCTGGCTTCTGTGGTGGTTGTATGTTTACATTTGCACTAACAACATAGAAAGGTTTCATTTTCCTCATGAATTTGCCAGCGTTTGTTGCATTTTGTCTTCATGGTGATAGCCATTCTTTCTGGAGTTAGATTCACCTCTCTTATGTTGTAATGTGAGGAATGTTATATGAAGAGAAAGCACATACGACGGTATGAGGCTAGTTTCGTTCACTTTGTGTGATATCCTGGATATGCATCCACGTTCTGTGTGCACCAGCAATTTATGTCTTCAGTTGTTATGTTTATTCCATGATGTGGAGGCAGCGCAGTTGGCTGACCTATTCACCCCTGAAGGACTTGTGCTGGTGAGACACTTTTTCAGTTACTAATTAGGCTGTTACGAACATGGGTTAACAAGTTTTGTGTGAATATATATCTTTGTCTGGACTAAGTGCCCATGAATATAATTAGGTCATAGAGTAACCACATTTAGTTTTAAAAGAAAATGACAGGCTATTTTCCACATTTGGTCTCCTAGTTTAAGTTTTCATCAGCAAGATATAAGTGATTCCATTTCCTCACTTTTTCTCATTAGCTCCAGAAGATGCTGTTAACCTCTTATATCATGAAAAGCAAGCTGTTTCCAAACAATTTCTAGTAAAAACCCTTTTCAGTTTCCAATATATGATCCCCATCATACTTCAGAGTGATTAAGAATATAAGACTTTTCTAACTGGCTCAATGGCATATGTTACTGAATTGTGTGCATGTTAAATTCTATCATTCTAGAAAACATTTCAGTAGTTACTTGTGATGGAGAAAGCCTTACAACTGAATACACTGGAATTTATTTCCCATTCTGATTGTGCATTTATTTATTTTCCAGATTCATCATAGTTCTTATCTTCATTTGAACTTACACAGTCATAAATCACAGTCACAAATTCCAAAATCTTCCAAGTTTTCTAGCTCTTCTTTATTTTTTTCACAAACTGTTATTTGTCTGAATCCTAACTTCTTTTTCATGTTTTGCTTTGGACCCAGACTAAGCATCAGTTTCCTGGAAAACCTGCTTTTTTTAAAAGGGCAATTTGTTGTCTTACTATAGTTTTTTCACCAAGCCAGGGCTCTATTATAGCATACACCAATTTTATAGCCATTGTAGATGTGTGTGTCTTTCTTCCCTACCATGTTATAAACTTTTCAAGGTCAGTCTTTGTAGCCTCAAAATGGGACTTAAAATTAGATGTCTTTGCAATCAATGATTATTCAATAAAGGAATCCATTCGCAGTAAATGTCGAAGGATGACAACATTAAAATTTCATTTATCAAAGAAGAAATATGAACAGTACTCAGTAACAGCAGAGAAAGCAGAATTTGAAATAAAATTGCTTTACTTAAGATGCTTAGTCATCCAATCACTATCAGAATGAATTGACCATTAATATATTCTATCAGTTCATCTTATAAAAATAACTAAAATTAGTGTATAATGTTTCTAGAATAAAATAAGGATAGTACATGCATGCAGTGTAGTTTAAAAGAGAACCCATTTTGAAAATGAAAATATATTAGTTTTAACTTATATTTGCTTGGATAACTTACATTTTGTTTGGAGATTTGAGTACAGTGAACTCAATTCTCCTTCCCTTCCTAGACCCGTGTCCCTTCTCATGCTCTCCTTTTGTGACCTTGGACTGGCTCAGTCCATAGCATGAGCAGCAGATTTGATACAGACTCTGGCTTTGAACGCCACTTACACACTCCCACTTGCACACTCATGTCTCTTCTCCAGCTCTAAGAATTTTGGAGAATAGCCTCACGGACACTCAAATCCTATCACAAATCAGTTGATTGATGGTCAGAACACATCCATTCAAGGTGATTAAGTACCCTGACCAACTACAAGCCAGCCATAGGTACAGAAATAAGCCAAAAAGCCATTGGTAAAGTGTAGGCCACATCAGGTGACCCCCATAAACCCAGGAGCTAGCTGACAATTAGTGATGAATGGCTGAATGCGTATGTTGAAGTTATCGTATCCTACTCACTTTTTCATGATAGTTAATTATTCAGCATTAAATATATCACAATAAAATACTTATAATATTATATATTATATATAATATATAATAATAATAATAAATATAATATTAAATATTATAACTTCATTCTTGAGAACACCCAAGTTTTAGGAGTTTTTATGTACTTTCTCTGATGTTTCATTGAAAGTAATTTACTGATGTTTCATCCATTGTAAAGAGCTTAACATATACAGAGCATTGTGATAAATACAACATGTAAAATATCAGGATAAATGAAATACTATTTTGTCATATAACGGACTACCCCAAAATTTACTGGCTTAATGTCACAATCATCCAACTACCTAATGACGCAGCAATTTAGTCAGCTCTGCTAGGCAGTTCATCTGCTCTTGGCTGTGTTCTGTCTTGTAAGTCACACAAGGGACTTTTCTGTCCTCTTCACATTTTAGTTCTCTGGCTGGGACCACTGGGCTGAAGGTTGCAATCTCTGGGTTCTATCATTGTTCTAGTACGCTAATTTAAACATATTCTTTTCATGGCTAGGCAGTGTTCCTAAGAGAGAAAATAGACTAGACAAGGCCCTCCAAAGAGAAGCCTGAGTTAGGAACTGGTACAACATCAGCTTATCAAGCCATTTAACAATCTGTTTCCAGATTGTAAGGCTAAGAAACTCAGTTTTCCACTAGATGGGAGGAGCTAAGAGTCACATTGCATGGGGCACAGTAAAGAAAAGGGACTAACAGCTGACCCCAGTGAATAAGAGAAAACGATGGTCATGTCAGCGAATATCACATAATGAAATGGTCAACAAATGACCAAATCTAATGTAATTAACTCGGAATAAATTCATAAGAATTGCTAATCATCACCAGAGCATTATAATTATCAGCAGAAAAATATTTAATGATGGTGCTTCCTTTAATAAAACTAAACTATTGTGACTGTATATATATTACATATAAATTTAAAATACTAATTGTGTATTACATTTGAAATACTCATATAAACTGAAACTTGGATTTTAAAAGCAAACTAGAAAATTGTGTTGACAATTTTCAAAATTTTTTAAATATTTGTGTTGACAATATTTTGTATTGACAATTAACAGTGACAATAATTACTTCTGTAAGTTCACATGAAAGTTCTCCTTACCATTAGGTTTTTTGCAAACTACTTTTTGATCTGTTGGAAAACATTCTGAGAAATCATGTTCCCAACATGTTCCCCTAAAATACAGAGGTAAGCCTAGGAGAAAGAAAATGCCAAATTGCCAGCCAGCCAGCCTAGTATATATCACAATCATTTACAAAAGTAGCAGACCATGGTTAAAATAGTGATGAGGACAATGGTAGCAATGAAGATACTGTAGAAAAGCCAGCATACTCAATCAGAAACAACTGTTCCATCAGTGAAACAGAATATTATAGCTGAAATGTTTAAGCCTCCATTTTATTGAGATTCAAAAACCCAGTCATCATTTTTTAAATATAACATGAGATCACCAAAAAGGTTATGAAAACTTTGCTGTTACAAAAGTGTGCTTTTAGTGAGCTAGAAATAGAATGAACCATACTCAAGTGGACAAGAAGATCTATAAGAAAATGACTAATGTTATACTTACTGTAAAAAAAATAGACATTTTCCTGCCATTGTAGCAACAAGGTACGAATGTCTCTTGTCACCTCTCCATTTTTCAACACTTTACTGAAAGAGTCAGGGATTAGCTCAGTGGCACAAGTGCCTCCCTCACAAGCACGGTATCAAAATAATAATAATAATAAACTTTTTACAGGAAATATCTGGCTAATGCAATACATGTAGAAGCACATAATATGTAAATAGTAAACAAATCATATATTCAAAAATCATTTTAAAAAGGGAGTAACAATATGGGGGATGAATAAATTTATTTTTGTTCACAGATGACATATCATCTATGTAACAAATGCAAAATGGCCCACAGAAAGAAATATTGGAATTAGTAAGTATTCATAGCAAGATAGCAGGACAAAAGGTTGACAACAAAAGAGGATACTTTCATATATATCAGCAGTGAGCAAGAGCTAGAAATTAAGAAAACATCACCAGTCAGATATGGTGGTTCAGACTTGTCATTCCAGTACTCAGAGAAGCTAAGGCAGAAGTATCACAAGTCTGAATTTAGCCTACAAAACTCAGCAAGACCCTGTCTCAAAATAAAAGCTGAAAAGTGCTGAGAATGTAGCACAGTGGAAAGGCACTGGGTTTGTTCCCCCATACCAAAACATAAAAAGCACTTGTTTAGAGACATACAACCAACCAAACATATATAAGATCTATTCAAGGGAAGCCATAGAACTCTAAAGAAAAAGATTTTTAAAAAGGGCTAAGTTAGTGAGAAGAAAACTTTAATATTGTATAGATTTCTGTTCTCCCCAACATGAAGCAGTATTAACAAATATAGAGCAAGTTATCTTGAGGATATCAGCAAACTTATTCTAGACATTTTGTGAAGCTACAATAGACGGAAAGGACCAGGCAGCCCAATATTGACAGACAAGGAACTCAGAGGACAGTGACACTCACTCATGGCATACTCTACAGCTGCAGCAACCCAGACAGGGTGATCTCGGCAAAAGAATACAAGAGAACAATGAAACAAAATATATAGCCCAGAAATTGATCACCATAAAGCTTCAGTTGATCTTTCACAAAGGGAGAAAAGCAATTAAATGGAAAAGGATAATCTTTTCAAGAAATTGTGAAAGCTGGGCATGGTGGCACACACCTATAATCCCTGCACTTGGAGGCTGAGACAGGAGGATCACTGTGAGTTCTATGCCAGCCTAGGCTACAAAGTGAGTTCAAGGGCAGCCTGAATTGCATAGTGAAACTCTGTCTCAAAAGAACAAAAAAAGAGAAGAAGAGAAGAAGAAAGAAGAAGAAGAAGGAGAAGAAGAAGAAGAAGGAGAAAGAGAAGCAGAAGCAGGAGAAGAAGAAGAAGAAGAAGAAGAAGAAGAAGAAGAAGAAGAAGAAGAAGAAGAAGAAGAAGAAGAAGAAGAAGAAGAAGAAGAAGAAATTGTGTTAGAACCTGACATTTTCACACCAAATTTTTAAATATCTAGATAGAATTCTTGCTCTTGCACCCTTTGCAAAAGTTAAGTCAAAACAAGACATAATTGAATGGAAAGTCCAAAACTTGTATAAAAATTACCAGAAGATTAAAAGGAAGAATATGGAGATGACCACAAGGTAAAGCATTCACCTAAAATTGCAAGGCCTTAGGTTCAATCCCCAACACTGCAAAAATGTAAAATAAAATAGTAAAGTACTAATATGTTAAGTAATATCAAAGACTTTATTAAACAGATTTTGCTAATGACCTTTGGGTAGTGTTTTGAGTTGATATAATCCTTTGGAAAGCAGTTTCCAAAATTTCTCAATAATAAGTCATCTTAGCTTTGGACACATAGATACTAAGGATATAAGGAGAATGATGTGAAGAAATCAGCAATAGCATGGTGACTATGCTATTTATGAATGAGAGGTGCTCTTCCTCTTTGGGAAGATTTTATGCTGCAGAGCCATGTATGTTCATGTTAGATCTTTCAGAAGATTTTCCTTGATTAAAAACAAAGGGAGGGGTGGAGAACTCTCACATTTATTAACTATCTACCAATGTGAAGACACTTTCACCCTCAGGATTTCTTTTAAATCTTCCAAATACCTTCGATGGGGTTCTTAAAGCCCTTAGCAATTAGGCTGGTCGAAGACTATTGTGGTAAAATTGGTTATTGATTCCTTGAACATAAAGGTAGCCAATTGGCAGATATAGGATTCAACTTCCGAACTTTTATTAAAAAGCTCGTATAATTCAGTATTTTTTGCACTTCTGGTACCTACTGGCACTTTACTATTAAAAGATATATGAATATGCTGACATTTTTTTCTTAGTATATTTGAAGTTTTGGAGTCTTGGAAAAACTCATGCTAAAACTTAACCATATTTATTTCATGACAGAGTAAAAAGCTACATGTATCTCATCACAATTCAGGGTACCATACTATGCAAGGTACACATAAAAAGTTGAAATAACAAAGAAAGAGAGTAGATGTGGTTGGGGAGAGAAAGACTGAGACTAAAAAGGAAAGCGTTATTTTTAAAATAGGAACAATTCAGGGTATTTCCATAACTTTGTGTCCTGACTGTCAAGTTATTCAGCAGTTTCTGAGAATGCTCAGCTATCCATATTCACAATGATTTACTTGACAAAATCACAATCCAAGCAACAAAGTTGGACCAACAGACCAATAACACTAATTATAATTGTGTCCGTTCACCAGAGACTGGAAGTGAGGGTGGGTTGGTCAGATGAACTGTCTCAAACTTTTTTGAATTTGCATACATCTGTCAGAATTTCTGCCAGTGTCACAAAATAGATATTTTCTTCTTTTTCCTTTATTTTTCTAAAAATCACTAATATAATCGAGTAGGGGGAAAAAGATAAACTCTAAAAGTGTTGAAAATGAACTTAAACAAAAAAAAGTGATCTTCTAAATGTCAATAATATGCTCTAAATTGATTTTACTTTTTTATTTGTTGATGAAATACCAAGAAAACATACAGTCATTCTAATCTGTGTGGTTTAAAGATTTTTATTCACCATTTAAAGATACCGCAGCAGCAGGCAGCCAGATCAGTAAATCTTGTCCAATTCTTAACAGCCGGTAGACAAGTCTTTGGAAAGGTAGAAAAATATTGCACTGCTGAGTGAATCCAATAAATTGAAATGTGGAAAGAATTAGGGCTCTCTGGATTTACTAAAAGTTAAGCATCTTGTTGTCTTCAGATTTAAGGCCATAAATGTTATGAAAATGTACTTTGAGATTATGGAGATAATGCATAAAGCTAAAACACATAAACCAGGGCAGAGTTTTTTATTTATTTGTTCTCTGATCTGTTTTAGAAAATGAATATGAATGATTCCAGAAGCGATACCAATGAGTATTCTTTTAACCCTACACTTTTTCACTGTTTTAAGCCCTCTAGTAAGAGACTCAGGGAAGAAGCAAATGTAAGAAGAAAAAAGCAACAAAATCTGTGATATCATCTGAATATTAGAATGTATACAAGGCTATTTTATCAAAAATTAAAGGTGAAACTCTTCAAAGATTAGTTGATGAATTCCAAGAATTGAGAAACATACTGATTGTTCCTATACAAAAGCATAAAGTAACTACCCTGAATTATTCACACAACATATGTCTGGAGATTTGTAAAATTCAATGTGATGCTATTCAAAGTCTTTCAATAAGGAGTTTGGGATTTATGTATTCAAATACATATCATTTCCCTCTACCAATTTGTAATTTTAACATGTGGATATGCCATGATCAGAACCAGCCTGAGATACTCTACACTGTAAAACCATATTTACACGTATCTCTTTACTTCCTGCATTTTAGATCATGTTGGGAAATGTGGCATTCTGGCATTAAACCATAAATGAGATCTACATGCTCTCCTTGGGTTCTCATTGTATATTTACTCCATTTTCATTAGACACATTTTATGTCTCTTTTCTGGAAATATTTTTTCTCGTGATTCACACAACCTTCTTCTCTTGCTTTTGTTATTGTTCTTGTGTCTCTTTTCTCCTTACCTCTCTTTACCTGGGTCCAGTCTCATTTCTAGCTTTGTTCTTCTCTCTGGATTGTTCTGTGTTTAAGACATTTTTTTAATCTCCTTCCTGTATTCTCTTTCCTTATTTTCCTCATAAGACATTCATGCTCATCCTTTTTTATTTTAAAGAGAATAAAACAAAATAGAACAGAACAGTGAAAACAACACAGGATTTTAAAACAAGACAACAGGAAATCAACAGTGGCTACCATAGAGTCTCTTGTTTTCTTTGAAACAGTTGTCCATACCTTTACACACAATGAATTCAAGCAAAACAAAATATCATTAAAGCAATCAAAAGAATGAAACCATTCAGGGTGGGGCCTTACGAGGTCCCACGTGACATAGCAAGATGCACAGACAGGTGCTTTGCAGGCGTTTGCACTGAGAAGACCCCTGAACTCTCCAGCTGCTTGGGGTCACTGGTCAGGGCCCAAGCAGGTTCCAAGCGAGGTACTGAGGCTTCACAGCTAGGTAGAGCTCAGTGTGCAGGCCTTCCACTCATTTATCAATCTTGTATTTAGGGTCCCAAAGTTAAATGACATGCTCTCTTTTGATGAAATTCCTATGTGGCCAACTTCCACCTTAATTTTTTTTAAGTGCCTCAGTGACATGTCAAGTTTATTGATTTGCTGCTCTACTGACATCTGCTTCTGCCCTTACAATATTCTCTTCAAATGGATCTGTATATCTTTAGTACTGTTATGTAAACATCACAAAGCACGATGTCTCTGTTACTTTGCTGTGGGTTTAAGCCAAGGTTATTTCCCACCCCTTAATGTACTTCTCAGAGTTTGCTAGTTTGCTTGTTTTTCCTTCACTTACCTTGGAACGTCACACAATGGCTGGAAGGAGGGGTACACAGTTTTGATGGTTTCTGCTTGATCTAATGATGAACAGAGATCCCTTAATATTCCTGCTACAGGTTGAACTGTGTTCCCCAAAGGAAGATAGATTGAAACCCTGATCCTCAGTACCTCAGTATGTGAAAAATGTAAAATCGATGCAATTCAGATGTGCATGATTAGATTGAGGTCTTTCTGGAGAAGGGACGGGGCCCCTAATTCAGTGGCACTGATGTGCTCATTAGAAGATTACCACAGGAAGGCACACAACTGTGCAGAGGGGACATTTGAGCAGACCCAGGTGGAGATGAGAGACATTTATCCACAAGCCAAGATGACCAAAAGTCACCAGGGGCCATGGGGACTTAGGTGAGAGTCATGGTATTCATCCTTTCACACAGTCCTCAGAATGAATCAACTCGTGCTCACCTTGGCTTTGGCTTATAAACCAGAATTGTGACAAAAATTACTCTCTGGTGTTGCAGTTACTGTGTTCGTGATACTTGGTTATGGGAGACTTAGGAAACTGTGCAATGGGTATGGGAGTCATAACTGACCGTTTCGCCCTTCTTCCTTTCCAGACTTCATTCTGTCCTCTTTTACCTTCTGTCTTTCTGCTTCAGCTACAGTGGATTCCTCCAAGACCAGATCTCCCTTCACAGAATTTAGTGGATCCCACACACCTGCCCTCCCTACAGCTTTGCTCTGTCTCCTTACACATGATATCTTCAAGGAAGCTTAGGTTGCCTTGCTAACTGTTTGATAGAGAAACACATTTTGTTATTTATGTATTTACTGTGTCTTTACTATTATTTTAATATTTTTCTTCCTTCATATTTTCATCTGGGGAGAGAAAAAAAAATAACTGTCCTGTTACACTGTGATCCCCAAAGGAAGATGTGGAGTGTCCAGGCAAGTACTTTTGCTCAGTTGAAAATTTGATGGAAATAAATTAAGCAATTTAAATTAGATGGGGAAAAGTTATGGAGAATCTGGCTGTTCAGGAAATGGTGCTTGAAGACTTTTGAACAAAATGATCTTCTTCCCTTGTAAATAGTTACTACCTACAACTGAGTATCCTTGTGATGGGGAACAGATACAGAAACCAAAGTTCACAAAGTGCCTGTTACCATTACCTTTGGGGAAAAAAATCATTAGACTTTTCTCTGATCATGACTGTATATTTTCCCCAGATGTAACTGGACTGACATAATCTCTCCCTTCTTATAAATTTAACCTATCTGCTATGCTACTGTGCAAACTAAAGAATTCTCAGTTCTTTTTAGCAAACTAAAAGTCATGATCAAGTTATTTCAGCACAATCTTTTTCACTTGCTAATTAGTGACCTTAAACACAGCCTAAAAAAAAAAAAAAAAAAACACAGCCTTGAGCTCTCAAGGCTCCTGTGTTCACATTGGTGATATGGAGAGAGTAAGAAGTGACTCCTTTAATCCCAGGCTTGCTATGAGCTTTCTTTTGTAATTACAAGGGTAAATTCTTTCTATGTATTTACTTCCATGTATATTGAATGCAATCTGTGTATTTAATTGTTACAAAGGAAACAATGTGTAAACAGTGAAAAGAAGGCAGTCTAAAAGTAGCACGCATTTCTAATCTAATGCCCTCAGGAAGATAAACAATAGTTCCATGAATTTTTCTTCTTCAAAAGCTTTCCAAATACTCCCTTATTCAAATTTAGTCTACTATTTTGAGTAAACTGTTAAAGGACAGCATGAACTTTATTAAATTTTAACATAAAAAGAAATTTTCTAGTTCCATGAAAAATATTTTAATCAGAAATATCGTACTTACGATTTTGTTCTCTGAAGTTTTCATCCTCAAAAATTTCTGCTTATCCACCCACTGTCTCTCATCCTTTAACTTTCATTCTTCCTCTGCCACTACTTTCTAACTTTTGGGAAATAAACAAGTGAATAAATACCATCTGTAACCTGGAGCATTTCACACTTGCTGTGTCTTATCAATCACCAGTCTGTAGATGTTATGACACGATAAGCCACAGGATATTTTATATAAAGAGATCACAAAGCACCATGTCTCTGTTACTTTGGTGTGAATTAAATAATTCATGTCTGAAGTCTGCAGCATAGTCCTTCTACCCAAATGAATCCCAATTACATGGCAGATCATTTAATTATTCTCTAACATAATCCTCTAATGGGCTACACAATTAAATGTATAGAAACTTCAAGGGAAAATATGATATTTTTTCCTAGGCTACCAATTTTTTCTTGATGGAGGTGATACAAAACTTTACATGAATATGTGCATATTGTGTACTATATATACGCTATAGTATATATATTATTTATATATATAAATAACTATATAATTAATAAGGAATAACTATTAGAATATAAAATGTTCTCTGCCCTTCTATCAAGACTTTCCTAGGTGTCCCTAGCATAGTCCAACTACTTCTAAGAACAGTTAGGACTCAGATATGAATATTGCTTCTCTTGTACCATCCCAAATTCTTTTTTGCAAAGCTATTGAAAACAAGTTTTACTGGTACATATTAAATCGATATTAAGAAATCCTGCCTGCATGGAATTATTAATATTTATATAAGTTCTGCAATATCAGAGAGTCTTAATGACTGGCACAGCAGATAAACAACAGAGAAACAATTGATTAGACATGCTAAAGTGCTTTATTCATCTTTATGCACAATGATCTCTGAATTTTTGTCATAGTTTTGTAGAATACAGAGAATAGAGATTTTGAAGTCAATTACCTGTAGTATGATAACATACAGTGTGGATATGCCAAGATTTCTAAGAATTCAGAGACTGTTTCCACTTGTGTCAGAGATTCTAATAGTTGCCCTACAACTGACATTATACTAAAAAGCCTAGAACAGTATCTTTTGCATACTAAGTTCATAAAAATAGTAAACATCATTATTCTTTAAATTTCTCCTAAAATGGAATTGTGCATAACTCAATTTATAAAAATGAAAAATATTTTTCAAAATGTACTGTTGTAAATTGTTCTAATTGCTCACTCAGTACCCTTCTTTATTGCTGAAAAACATATTAAAAATTAAAACTTCTTTTTTTCCTCCATTTATTTCAGTTATGGCACTTGGGGACCAGACAGAAAGTTGCTACTTCAGGGACCATTTTTATCTCAAGGAGGTAATTAAAAGCATAGAGTTTCTAATAGTTGTATAAAAAATAAAAGTAAAATATGGATGCTCTGCCTCCTAAAACTGAGTTAATTTTCTTTTAATGTGCCTGGAATGTTGCCAAGATTTGAATTGAACTACTGAGTTTGATTTTGTTTAAAGAATTCAATATTTGCCATTACAACTTCATTTTTAAAAAGCTTAGGGATGATTCATCAAAATAATGCTCCTGGCACTGTGTGTGCTTAAAAGATTTGAAGACCAATTCATTAGGAAGGCCTCAAACCTCTCAGGGTATTTGTACTTTAATGCTACGGGGAGGGGCCACTTGGCCTTCCTACAAGGAATAGAAATCCAAGTTCAAAGTTACCCTTGGAATCCATTCATTTCTTCAATCTAAGATGGGGAACTATGTGGGGAGAATAACAGCCCACAGACAAAAGGCTCAGAACCAATTGTCATATTTGGTGTCCTTGTGCTCCTCAGAGTTAAATTATCCATGAAATAATTTAAAAAGGTTCTCTCTTTCCTAATGCACTGACACCGTTAACTGATGAAATGCATCTCGTGTATTCCAAAATGCAATACAATGAAAGCTATTCTGTACACCAATACTTATTGAATACCTATTATTAGAGAGGCCCTTGGTGAAATTCAGATAGAATTCATGACTTCACCCAGTTGCAGTGTAGTATAACATGTAGTGATCAAGGAGAGTGTACACTTGCTGTTAGAAAAGCAAGAAAAATAATGAAGAATTTTCAGTGACCTGATGAATAAATTATATTGTCATTTACTAAGTAAAACGTGTTTGTTTTTCCATACTGATTCAATTTGCGTTTTGCAAGAAAATATAGATCAACTAAATACTGGAGAAAAAAGAGTGAACACGACAGAAGCAAACTACTAATACCTATTAGTACAAGGATGGAGGTACATTTTTCTTCTCTGCATGTCTTTTTAACAATGTAATAATAATTACTTTCTTGCCAACATTTTCTTAGGAATGTGTTCCTAGGAGACACACAGCTAGAAAACTCACTGAGTTCAGAGCAGTTACATAGAATCCCAAACTCTAAAGGACCAAGGGAGGCTTAAGGACTTTTATGCTGCAGTTTGAAGGATTTGCATATGAATAGAAGTTGCTGGTTTGAACCTCTCTCTATAGGGATTGATACTGCAGCTCTATAGGAAATTCTAAATCAGTGTCCTGTGAAAACCTGTGAAGGACAAAAAGCCAAAGGACTTAGATTCCAAGTTTGATAGAAGAGATCACCCCCCTATTTATTATTGTAAAATACCAAAAATGGTCTTTTACCTCCATATTCTCCACTGTCTAATCTGATATAGAGCAGCAATATACAACTTTGCAAGAGAAGCAATATTAGATATTTTTTAGAAGACTGACACTGGATACATTTTCCAAAATACTAGTAGAATATACAGTTCCTTCTAGAAAATGAGTTCACTTAACAATCCTGTCTTGGTTACTTTTCT
>PVJX010036141.1:0-11155 GCA_004027295.1 Dolichotis patagonum
AAAAAAAGCCTGTTTACAGAAATAGCAAAAAACTTTCCAAATACAGGGAAAGAATTAGATAACCAATAAGTAAGGTACATAAAATCCCAAGTAGCCATGATCAGAAAAGAACCTCTCCGTAACACATCATATTCAAAATCCCAGAAGTCTAACACAAGGACAGATCTTAAAAGCTACTGGAGAAAACCGACCAATTAGCTATAAAGATAAAACCTTAGAATAAATTACCTATAAAAATAAACTCTTAGAATAACACCAGGCTTCTGAATATATACCTTAAAGGCCAGAAGAGACTGGAATGAAGTGTTTCAAGTTCTAAAAGCAAACTACTTCCAACGCACATTGACCTATCCTGCAAAACTATCTTTAAAAACCGATGGAGACAAGGTCTTAAGAAACCAAAGAATTCCCAAGAATATCCTAGAAAGAGACAATGAAGGTTACAATGCCAAAAGGACTAACAGAATGAAACACCAGGGAGGGTGAGCAGTTAAGCAGAAGGGAGAGAGGGGAATCAGCGATAGCAACACAACGCAGTGAAAGCAGTAAGTCACCACCTTTGGGTACTAATCCTCAGTGTGAATGGTCTCAATTCCCCAATCAGAGATGCAGATTGGCAGGATGGATCAGGAAAAAAGTACTAGTATGCTGTACACAAGAAACACATTTAACCCAAAAAGAAATTCATAGACTAAAAATTAATGCAACAGGAACCCAAAAGCAAATAGAAATGGCGCCCTTTTCAGACAAAGTGAACTTCAAACCAAAACTGATCAGAAGTGGCAAAGGTCACTATACACTGGTTAAAGAAACAATCCAACAGGAACAGATAACAATTAAAAGCACATATGCACTGAACACTGGCACACTCAACTTCATAAAGCAAATACTACAGAACATAAAAGATCAGATAAGCAATACAAACATAGTGGGGGACCTCAACACCACACTGGCAGAAATAGATCAACTAGATTTAAAAAATCAACAAATATCAGAGTTGACCCAAACCTTGGAACAAATGGACTTAGCAGATATCTAAGAGTGTTCCACCCAACAAAGAATACACATTCTTCTCAGCAGCACATGGGACTTTCTCCAAAACAGACCACATACCAGCTCATAAAGCAAGCTTAAGATAGGATAAAAAAAAAAATCAAGATTATCCTAGGGCCATTTGATAATCTACGCAGTGCAGAGAAATTTAAAAAATTGATAGCAAAAGAAACCACAGAAATTCTTCAGACATATAGGAATTAAATACTGCACTCTTAATCAGTGGGTCACAGAAGAAATCAAGGACAGAATTAGTTGATACAATTAAACAACAATGCCAGTACAACATACCAGAACCCATGAAAGCAGTCCTAAAAGGGACATTTACAGGTGTGAATGCCAACATCCAAAGAACAAAGTGAGCCCAAATAAATAACCAAATGATGCACCACACCTTAAAGTCCTAGAAAAATATTCCAAATTCAGAGCTTGTACAAGGAAGGAAATTATAAAGATCAGAGCAGTTGAGCATGGTGGCGCACGCCTATAATTCTAGCACTTGGGAGGCGGAGGCAGGAGGACCACTGTGAGTCTGAGGCCAGTCTGGGCTACATAATGAGTTCAAGGCTGACCCGAACTGCATAGCAAGACCCTGCCTCAAAAATAAATAAATAAATAAATAAATAAATATCAGAGCAGAAATTATTGCAATTGAAACTAGACCAAACAAAACATATACATAAAAGAAAAATAAAAGATAATATGAAAAACATATTGTGAAAGAGCAGGGACCAAGAAACAGGGGGAAGGTGATGCTAAAAAGAATTGAAACATGTTATGTACATGTACCAACTCTCCACACAGGAAGTAACTGTTCTCTGCTCCAAATCTGTACTAGTAAAAAAAATAAAAAAATAAAAGAATTAAAAAAAAAAAAAAGCTTGAAGACCCGAGCTGAAGGAGCGGGAGGCAAGGACTCAGCAGCTGTCCCTGGTGGCCCTGCCGCCCTGCCCACGTACTCACGCCTCCTTCCACTGCCAAACTGCCCTGAGGAACTCCTCCCGGCTCAGCTCGTGTCTCCTCACACCCCGCTCCCTCCACAGCTGCTTCTCCACCACAGCCTGCAGCAGTATCAGGGGCAAATGAACAGTAAGTCGGTTCGCTTTTGGGAAAAAATACACTTTCAAACAACCAGAGGAAAAGTGAGAAAAGACCCACTTGTGTAGCAATTCCAGCATGATCTGAGCCAGGGACCCACAGCACTTGGTCCCCACGCATCCGGTGCCTACAACAGAAACATCCGCCCATGAGCCCTTGGCCTCACGGGTTTACCCTCAACTATGCCCACTTTCCACCTCCCCGCTAAGAACTGCAGCAGCCCCCAAGGCCCTTACCAGCGCACCAGGGCATCCTGAATGGCCACGGTGAGTGCGTGGCCGAGGTGCAGGGAACCTGTGACATTGGGAGGTGGGATACACATGGAAAAAGTCTCGCCAGTAGCGTGGGGCAGCTGTGCCTAAAAGGAACAAGGGAAGTGGAAGGGCACGCGGAGACTGGGGGAACAACACCCTCTGGTGCCTCCAAGACAGAACTTCAAGGAAGAATCCTGGGCAAGAGGGCTGGGGGTTTAGTTTAGTGGCACAAGCGCCTGACTGGCAAGCATAAGGTCTTAAGTTCGATCCCCAGTACCAAAAAAAAAAAGTAAAATAAGAATCCTGGGCAAGGAACAGGAACATGGGGCTGAGGACCACCAACAGAATCTTCTGCAGAGGCCATGGGCCAAAGGAAGATGAGCTCTGCAATGTGGGCTTGACTCTGCAGTTCTGCTGGGCCCCTCCAGTACCCTCTCTGCCAGGCTCCACTAACCTGATATTCTGGTTTGAAGAAGCCCTCTCGCACCCACCACTGGTACCAAGCAGCTTCCACATATCGGGGGCTGTAGGCAGGAGGCAGGGGACCGGAGACATCTGTGCAAACACAAGGAAAGCTCCACTGAACACTGGTCTTCGTTCCAGGCTGCATTTCAGCAGACCAAATGGGCAATAAAAATATGCAGCCTTCAGGTTGCCTGGTTACCTTTCTTTTCACCAGGTTCTGTAGGAATTTCATACAATACTACCTCCTTAGGACTCCAGGCCTTCCTGGCTTCTAAGGGTGACTACAGGGGAGGGACAAAAGGGGAGGCTTGAGCTGCCTTGGATCTCAGCCCAGTACCCTAAACCCCCTCCCAGTCTGAGAGACCTGAAAGAGAGCTGCCCCACCCCAGCCTTGCTCTTCCGGGCTATTCCAGCCTGCAGCGCCGCCTGCTTCTCCCGAAGGCGCTTCTGTTTGGCTGCTCGGTTCCTCCGGGAGACGAGTGACCCATGGGGCTCCGACTGTGTAGAAAGGGGCTGAGGCCTGGGGAGGTTCCGAGAGGGCCTCGGCCCCCGAAGTGGCCGTCGAAGAAAAGCGGCCAGAGGTAAATGAAGCATCAGGAGTGTTTGGGAAAGGGTCAGACCTGTTCCAGACAGCGCATTACTAGCACAAGGACGTGCAGGACGTCGCACCCCCAAAGCGCTCCATTTAGTCCCTGCTGCATTACAGCACGGGTCTGATTCTATCGCCCTGTACACCCTTCCTCCTTGAGAGCTGAAGGGCAGGGTGTTTACAGGCGCGGGCCCCTTGAGTCACAGAGCCCAGGCGCTTTACCCCGGGCCGCCGCCCGCGGCTACCGAGGAGGGGCCAGAGACCCGGACAACGGGACGGGACGGGACGCGACGCACAGAGAGCCGGCAAGGGCCCCGCCTGGCGCCGCCTCGAACCCGCGTGGCCTGGGCTCCCCACCAGCCCCGCCCCCGCCCCGCGACCCCGCCCCGCGACCCCGCCCCGCGACCCCGCCGCTAACCCCGGACGCCCGGCGCTCACTGTAGCCCGGAACGTGGCCAGCGTCGGCGCGGGGGCGTGGCCTGCCGGGCGCATGCGCGGTAGCGACGTTGTCGCCACCCAGCGGCCGCCGCGGCATGGATCACAGGAAAGTGGCGCTCGGACCGCGCAGCTTGTTTCGACAACTTTATTAAACAAAAATTGGCTTGGCGTATAAATAAAAAACACCTGAGTTGTGAGGCCACACGCGCGGCCAGCTCGCCGCCCCAAGCGGTCCCGCCCGCCTTGGTCCGGTCCGGTTCGGTTTGGTTCGGTTCTGTTCCCGTTTGATCACGAACTGTGCTTCTGCCGCTTCCAGAAGCGCTTGACGTCGCTGTGCCCGGCCGGCGTCACCACCATGAGCCGCTTGGCTGAGTTCTCAAACACCAGCACGCCCAGCTCCCGCGCATGCGCCAGCAGCAGCTCGAAGTCCACTTGGGACAGAAACTGGTTGTACAGGACGCCTGGGTCGGAGCGAGGGCGGGCGGTCAGCAAAGTGGGCGATCTTAATCTCATTTTCTCAGTCTGCCTGTTTGGGGTCCTCGGACACTACGGTGATCAAGCAGTGCTGCGCAGCAACCTCACTGCTCCACCCTGATGCTCCCCACCATGCCTGGACCCAGGGAAGGGACTGAAGCACCACTTCATCCCTCTCCTCGCCCCGACTCGGTCAGTTTATCAGTGCTCCCGCCTCACCCTAAGTGAAAGTCCCACCAGCTTTTCCGTCCCCCTCCAAGCAGTAAACAAAATGGAATGCACAATCCCTGAAGGCTCTACAGGACCCGAACTTCCTGCCCCTCCCCTGGCCGAGGAGCAGGCCCCAGAGCACTCACCCTCGGTGAAGCGGAGTCTGTCGCGCTCCAGCTCCCACAGCCGGATCTGGTCGGTGATGGTAGGGGGCAGCACAGGAGTCTGCAGGGCAAGGGTGGCTACAGGGACTCTGGGAACCACCCCACACAACCAGGCCCATGCAGGCAGACTCCTTTCTCTTTCCCATCATCTCACTGGCGGGGACCCGGGCGCCAGGCGCCAGCATCCTGGCACCTGTCCGTACCTGTTTGAGCATCACTGGGTGGGCCCTTGTCCTCAAGAAATGGATTATCTAGGAGAACAGGAAAACAGTGAGGCCTCCAGCGGGAAGGCAGGAAAAGCCATCTGAGTGTCCCCTGAGGTCAGTGGAACAGCAGCTGAAACTCACACCCACAGCTCTGGCATCCACCCTGCCCGCTGTTGCTCCTCCCGCCAGCCCCGTCTGTGGTTCCTTCTCCAGCATACTTGCTCTTTCCATACTTTTGTTCTTTTCTTTAAAGTAGCAGCAACTACTTTAAAGAAAACTACTTTAAAGTGAGTGTTTTGAGCACTCACTGCTCAGCAGACTCTGAGCTAAATGCTTTACCTGTAAGCACCCACTGAATCCTACCACTGAACCCGTGAGATAGGACCGGTCATTTACCACAAGGAACCGGCAGAGCAACCAGACTGTTTCCACAGCGAGGGATCTCAGGGCAGAGACACACAGAGCTGTGCCCACTTTCTGCACATGTAGTCCCTGCATGTGGATTCCCTGAAGAGGCTGGGTATTTCCTCTACCCTTCCCAAACCTAAAAATTTGTTTTCCTCATGTGCCTGCTGCTCAAATACCAACAATTCACCACAATGACTGCAACAGACTGAGTGTGGCCCACTGCAAGGGGCCACTCTAACCTGTAGCCCAAGCAGCGCCCACTCCCCGCCCCTGCCAAGTGGGCATACCTGCTGGGCTGTGATGCCACTGGCGATGGCCTGCTGCACGCTCTCCCGGGTCACCTGTGCCACCACCATATTGGGGAAGCGGTAGAGCATCTCAGAAAAGAGAGCAATGAGGGCGATCTGCAGCTCGGACTCTGAGGTGGGTACAGGAAGACAGGATGAGAAGGCTGCCCCCTCCCTTGCAAGTGGGTGGAGAGCTGTCAGAGTTCCCCAGGCCACTGCGCAAACATCAGCACAAACTGCCTTCCCCCTGCCTCCTTCCCTCCCCACTTCCACCCATCTGCTGTCCCGGGGAGCCCCTGTCCAGCCTTACCTGTGTAGGCGTACAGTCGGTAGTTAGTTTCCACAACAATAAAGCCTGGCTGATGCACAGTGCCCCCGGCCCCAGAGACACCTGACGAAAGGTTGATGGCCAGGCGAGTGGGATAGTAACGCCGAGATTTCCTCTGGAAATGGAAAAGACAGACCCTCTCTCAGGTGCCCCACATCGTCCTGCCTGGGACATCAGATCCCTTCCAACACTGAGAACCCTAACCCTCCACATCCTCCCCTACAGGACTCAAGTACTCAGGCCTGGCATCTGCTTCGTGCTACTGCCCTCCACACCAGGCGTCTGGGTGCTCATACCTTCCTCTGGAAAACAAGCCCAAACTCACGCAGATGTTGCAGAAAGTTCAGCAGAGAATCACTCATACCTTCCACAGAGTAATCCTAGGGAAGAGAAGGCCAACTGGGGTCCAGCCCAACACTCCCCAACCCCCACCGGCCCACACATACACTCATTCACTTTCCCCTTCCCGGCTTGCTCTGTGGCTCTTACCCAACCTGACTTCCCCATCCACTGTCCTCTAGCACCTGCTCACCTTGCCCAGTGTGGAGAAGCTGAGCTGGAAGAGGAAGGAGAGGATCTCCACCAAGTCCATGCCCCGGCTCTGGGGAGAGGGAGTCCGAGGAAGAGACAGGAGGTTACAGGAGACGCCAGGAACAGAGCAGGGTGCATGCACCGGCGAGGGGCCTGGTGCCTCACCTGGGCTGTCTGCAGGTACTGCAGCATAAAGTACCAGAGCTGGGCAGATGTATCCAGCAACAAGAACTGGAAGCCAGCGGAGGTAATGCAGGGAGGCTCCCCTGGTTCAGTACTAGGGACAGAGGATGACAGTGGAGGTAAGCAGAGAAAGTCTACCATTCCCACCTGTCTTCTCACACTTTTAGGTATTTCTGGCTCCCTTTTCATCAGTTCCCTCCCATCGTAAATTGCCGCCAAACATCCAGTCTGTTGTGCATACTGGGGGAAAACTCTGCGCTGAGCCACACCCCAGCCCCACGCCCAAGGGGCGGGGAAGCAGGGAGCTGCTCCGGCTCAGGCTTCCTCACCTCCTCATGAGTCCAGCCTGGCTGAGGAGCTGGGCCAAGTCCTGGCTAACGGCTGCACTGGGGGAGCCCACCATAAAGTGCAAGACCACCTAGGAACAGAAGAGTTCAGAAAGACAGAGGCCTCCGAGGACCACAGGGGAGCAAGTGTAACCGATACACAAGGAGGCCACATCCTCACCTCCCACCGCTCCTCGGCGTACTTGTCAAGCGAGGGAACATCTCGGGCATGCTTGTCTGGTCCCAACTGACTTGTGTCATCAGACCAGGCCTTCCCCCTATGGCCAGGACAGGCCCAGGGTGAGTGTGTTCCCCACCGCTCCTCAGCCCTTCCCACCCTCACCTTGTAAGTGGAACACTGCATCCTGAAGCCACATCTGGTCCTAGTTATTCTTACTGTCAAGTACTTCCAAAGTGGGGACCCAAGGTTCTGGGGAAGCCCCTCAGGAGCTCCCACTCCGGTTTATTTAGCAGTTCCCCAGCCTAGCTTAGGAAGATAGGAAGCAACATACCCACCCAGGAGCGCAATGCGGAGGTTCTGGCGGAAGACAGGGTTGAGGATGAGGCCCTGAAGACCACCAGGGAGCAGCTGGGTGTGCCAGATCCGCAGGCCGCTCAGCAGCCCTGTACTTTCCTCCTGAGCCCTGGAACAGCAACAATGAGATAAGCAGCAAAAAAGAGCAAGCCCAGAGGCCTCTGTTTCTGCCTTTTCTGAACTGGTGATCCTGAGAATACTCCCACAGGGTCAGAATGTGTCTTCTTAAATGCCTTTACCACAGGTCTAGCAGACCCTTGCTATGGATAAGACGTTGCAACTCTTCAAGAGGGAAAACATGCAGTTTCCCAAACATTTTTAGCTCATGTTCTTTCTCAAATAAATTTAATTCCAATTTTGTGGCGCACCCACTAATACTTCCTGGAGGAGCTGAGTGTAGCTGAGTGGTAGAGCATGTGCCTGTGTTCCATCCCCAGCACCACCCACCAGGTGAAAAAAAAATACGCACGCGCGTGCACACACAAAATTTCCTTGAAGCATTCCAAGGAATAGCATTTTAGGAAACCCAGCAGTTGAAAATCTGGATCAGCAAAGACTCACTTGCTGAATTCCTTCTTCACCCACAGGGCTACAGCAGCTTGAGGCAAAGGCTGCTCCAGAAACAGCATCCGCATCACCCAATTCTTAGCCAAAGATGGGAGCTCCCTGAAGGTGGCAGAGGTCAAATATTAATATCAACAGCTACTCCATAACTGCATCTCCACCCTCAGCTACCTCTCACATCTCATCTCACCTTTCCCGGTCCTGCTGCTCCCACAAGACCACAACCAGGCTGCAGAGCTTCCACCCATGATAAGTGAAGTGGTCCACAGGTCCCTAATTTACACTCCCCACCAGTCTCTGCTGGGAAAGACACCCCTCACCTGAAGACAGCCAGACACGTGGCGGGGTGCCCATATAGCCGGTCCAGGACCCCAGGGCTCAGGCCCCCTAGGAATTCCTGCAGATTTCGGCACTGCAGATGCACTCGGTTCAGTCCACCCCTTGTAGGGGTGATCTCCATCACCTGAGAAACGCTGCTATTAGATCTGTGCAGTGGAACTCCAATCTTTCTCCGTCTGACCCACATCCATCAGCCCCACAATAACCCTGTCTTTTCCGGGATTTCCTCTGCCAAGCCAGTCATCTCTCCTTTCTCGCAAATCTCACCAACTTCTCCTTTTCCGCTTCATTTCAATTCCCCTCTCCACTCCAGCTTTTTCTTAATTTCCAAGCGACTGAACTATTTATTTACAAGATCTTCTATTTGCAGGTCAGTTCGTATTTCAAGGATCGTCCCAAGATCTCATCTCTTGCTCGAGCCAGTCCTGCACCCACCCCTCCTGGGCAGGTCAGGTTACAAGCGCCCGTTCCTTCCAAGTTTCTTCTTCCTAGACCACTTCTGCCCTCCATGCTTCCCGATCCAAACGCCTCTGCCGCGTCGGCCGAGCCTCCCTCCCCTCCCCTCTCACGGAAGCCCGTGCCACCCGCCCGCCCGCCTTCTCCTCGTTCTCCTCCCGCTCCGCCCCTTGCCCAGCGCCTGCTCCCTCGCGCCCTCCTGGGTTTCCCCACCACTCGGTGTCAATCCCCGTCGCGCACCCCAGATCTCGAGCCGTCCAGTACGAGCCAATGTGTCTCTCTGGCTCCAGAGATAAAAGATGGTGAAAATATGACAAAACAACGGGAAAGCGATGAAGTATCTCACAAATAAGTGCCCCGAGTGGAGAATTTACCAGAGAGGAAAGGGAAGAAGTCCAGATGGGCGGGGATGCGAGGCTGTGCTGCACTCGCCCGCCGCGAGGCATACTAGGAATTGTAGTCTTCTCGGAGCCAGAACTGGAGCAGACTGCGGTGCGTCTAACTACAACTCCCGAAAGGCACCGCGAGGATGCCAGGCGCATAAAGCTGAGTTTTCATTCACTGAGCCCTAGACGCCAGAAGCCAGGCTATTTTGGTTCCGCGGCGCTCTCTGACCTACTAGCTAACGGCAAGTTAAACCGGCTTGGGCAGCGGGCCGGCTAGAGAGTGAAAGTGCCCGAGGGTTTCCAGGCAAAACTGGATTCTTGGAGCTCAACTCTTCCCCGTAAAACTGGGGCGACGCACACTACTGAAGTGTTTGCACGCGTTAAGGATCCACACGGCCCGAGGCGCCTCCCGAGGCAGTCAGTACTCGACAGATTTCTCTTCTGCAGCCGCCGCGGTCTGGCCCCACGCAGGTGGAAGCCTCAATCACAGTTTTTAAAAGAAAGCAATTGTCTGCTCTGGTTCGATCTGGGAATTTCTCAGAGAAAGGCAAGGGACGCTTTTCAGCCAAGGCCGGAGCTACACGTGTCCCCCAGATTCCATGCTTCCCCTAGATTCTTGAAAGCAAATTGTTGTTCTCACTTCCAGAGCAGGAGAGACTAAGAAATGTGTAGAGGTGTCCAGGTTGGCATGGCAGCAAGGTCGCCAGAGACCAAAATGTAAGCATGGCACAAGACTGTCATCCCAGCATTCGGGAGGCTGAGGCAGGAGGATCGTTGGGAGTTTGAGACCAGCCTGGACTACAAAGTAAGCTCAAGGCCAGCCTGAACTGCATGATAAGACCGTATCTCAAAGAGACCAAAAGAAAAAAGAAAAAAAAGCCTTTCTCATGCTCTGTAACTCACCTGTGTTTTGTTGTTCCCTGTTTCTTTAGCATTTAATTTTTCGGGCCAGAGATGTAGCTCAGTGGCACAAGTACCTGCCTGGCAAGTGCAAGGTCCTGAGTTTAATTCCCAGTACCAAAAACAAAAAAAAGTGGCAACTTTGCCACAAATATGTACAAAATAAAAACGAAAATGGCATTTAACTTTTAAAATTATTCGAGTACAGTACAAAACTGACAAGGCTTTGTTATGGCATTTGCTAAGTAAGCTTAGAAAGACATCACAACTTGGGAAGAAATGTTTCATAAAGACAAAATGCAAACAGCTTTTACAGAGCACTGTAAGAAAAAGAAACATAATAGATTGGCAAAAGGAATAACAAGCAATCAACAAAAAATATAAATATCTTAAAGGGATGAAATAGCTGTCAATTTCATTTGAAACTAAAGAAAAATAAGTTAAACAAAAATATCAGAAATTAAACAATAAAGGATAAGCAAAATAAGTTAGAGCTTGGCAGTTTTGTGTTGGCCAGGCATAGAGCAAAGTCAGCACTTGCTGGAGGATGACATAGCCATCCCTTATTGACCCCCCTTTTGGGGGGACATTCTAATACAAACTATAGCTCTACCCCATCTGTAGTTTTCCGTGTACCCACAATCAAACATTAAATAGAAAATTCTCAAAGTAAATAAAGGTATAAATAAATTTTATTATTGTATATTGTTATAGTTGCTTCTTTTCATTACTAATTATTATTATTAATCTCTTACTCTGCCTTTTTTAAGTTCAACTTTGCCACAAATATGTACATATGGAAAAAAATATATATATGCAGGATTGCCTTGCCTAACAAAATTGCTATGCCTTTCTTTTTGTCTTTTTGAGACAGGGTTTCACTGTGTAGTTCAGGTTCACCTTGAACTCACGTTGTAGCTCAGGCTGGCCTCAAACTCACAGCAGTCCTCCTGCCTTGGCC
>PVJX010036142.1:0-17811 GCA_004027295.1 Dolichotis patagonum
GGCACTAACATCTTTCATGTGTACTACATTTTTAAAACCGAGTCTCCTCACAAATGATCCAGCTCCAATCTCCAACATTTTGGGAATCAGGATCTCGATATATGAATTTTAGAAGGACATTTTCAATCCTTTGAAGTATAACAATAACATCTAGAACATCAGGAACAAAAATCCTAAAGAGAAAGGTAAATGGATGGAGGTAAGATTTAAATTCATTGCATCTTTGTACCTTTGACACACTTGGGAATTTTTATTGTGCAGTAGAGAGACTCAGTAGAAGGTTATTGTGGGAGATGTAAAGAGGAGTTTATATAAAACCACAATACAAACAAAGGGAAAAATAGAAGATAATATGAAAACTCAGCAGTTATCTTAATACATCCTATTGGAGTCCCTAAAAGAGAAGAGGCAATGGAGAAATATTAATATTTATTGCAATACTAATCATGAATTTTCCAAAACTGGTAAAATTACATGTTACAAATTGAATTCCTATACCTCTACCACCTCAACGCAGATTAATGTAATGAGATTGCTAAAATTTATGAGAAAATGAAATACTTGTATTAGAAAAAAATGGAGATGCATTTTCTTTAAACCATGCTAGTAAACCTAATAGTCAATTTTCAAAATACGTAATAAGGAAAGAAAATAGAAAAAGTGTAAAGTGGTAACAAATTTACTGGCAATACCTGGAAAACTCTCCCAAGCATTCAAAAATAAAGTATAAGTGCACAAACAAGTAAAACTTAAGGATTTCACTTTAGATGAAAACAAAAGTTAGTAGAAACCAAAAGGAAAGGTTATATGCAGGTAAGTATGAGAATTACTTTAGAAAAGGAAAAATAATTTTATGGTGTTCAAATGTATAAATCATATGCACAATCACAGTCACATGAAATCATGAAGAGATTAAGAAAATTACAGTGTGCTAAGGAGTTAGTATAACTGAGAGTATGTGAGATAATTTGGATTAGATTTTGATGTGTGAATAATGTAGAATATAATCTTCAGTCTAGCCCTTAAATATAAAAATATTGGTTAACAGATTAATAAAGACAAATTTAAGACAAATATATTTGATTTATTCTAAAGTTATCCAATTAAGCAAATATATGTCAAATAAAAAAGAGCACAAAGGTGGTATATAACAATCTAAAAAAGAAGTAGAATTTGCATGATCCTAGTAGAATTCAGGTACCACTTTTACCAACTGAAAGAACCACCAGATAAAGAGATCAGGAAGGAAATAGATGATGTGAGCACAATTAGCAATCAAGCAGGCCTGATTGAAATTTACAGAGCACTTAATCCAACGGGAACAGAATTTTCACTGTTTTCATGTGTCTATTATCTGTTCACCAAACCAGGCCATATAACATGCTGTCTTTCATTTGAAAGAATTAGTCACTGAATGTTAGATCATACATAATAATTTGATTATCAAGCTCAGAAAGCTGGAAAAATCCTGAAAAGATACGGAAGAGATTAAGTAGTAGAAATTTTTAAAACAGAAAGACATAATTAGAATAACTTTAATACAATAAAATAACGAATCTTTGCAAAGAGAAATACCTCATACAAGCAGCAAAATTTAAAAGTCAATATGGAATAAAAAGAACATCAGTAGAGATACTGCAGAGGTTTGGAAATAAAAAAAGACATTGTCTTGCTCATGTATCTACTATGTCAATGACAGGAAGTACCATTTGACATAGAAACTAACCATGGTTTGATTTTAATGAAGAGTACATCAAATTTTGCATAAAAGACTTTCAGAATTACTCAGAATTCTGGAAAGTAGATTAAACAATCTACTAAAGGATTTATACCCTAGGCCTCCTTTAGGCATAACTGGCAGTAGCTTTTGGAATAACTACATAATTGACAAAAGAGACTCAAGCAGTGTGTCACAGGGTTCATCACACTATCCACAATAACAAGAATAAGATACGAAGAAGATTTCACAAACAAAGTTAAACTCAAGAGCTTGTCATAAATACAAATATAATTAGTATTAAAACCTTAAATCTCTTGTGACATTTGTCAAAAAATTTCAGCCTCTACATCAAATCTACAGCACCATACAGTTCATGTGATTCAAATTAAGAATATTTTCTGAACTGGGTATTGTCACAGAGGTCTGAAATCCAAGCACTCTGAGACGCTGACGGGAGATGACCACAAGTTTAAGGGCAGCCTCGGCAATTTAGCTTCTTAGCTACATTCTGTGCTAAAATAAAATTTGAAAAATTGTTTAAAGTACAGGCCTGGACTTAGTCCCCAGTGTTACACACATGCACACAAATGCACACTCACACACACATACTCATGTTTTCTACATTATTAAGTCAAATCAAATTGTAAAATAAATTTCCGAAGAACTATATTTTATGATACATGAAATTTACATAAAATTTGCATTTATACTATAACAAAAAGATTCACTGTATTGTTTGTATATAGGTAAGTGAGTTTATGTATGTAAAGAAATTTTGCAAAGCAAGAAGACAATGGCAATTTTTTAAAAGTGCATATTCTTTTTTAACTTTTGTTTAATTAGCACATGTTTGCAGCACACACAGTTTCCAATTGTCTTGTGGAATGGGTACACGCACACACTCAGCTCATTTCTCTTTCACAATCCCCTTCCCATACTCTCCCCTGTTTCTCCCTCCTCCTCTAATTCTCTCATCTCAATTTTCAGTCTTGTAGAAATTATTAATCTGGGCTCATGTTATGGCATATAACATTTCTACTCATTGAGGTTATTATTTTCTTGTACATAGAATATCTTTATTCTACTTATTTCCCCTTCCTTCTCCTTACCCTGAGTTCTTGTTTTCCTGGACCACTTACCATTACAAGAGATCCACATACTTGTATCCTTCTAGCTATCCTTTCTTATTCTCTCTGTTTATACTTTAACTCACTCAAATGAGAGACACCATGTGATTCTGAAACTCATTTGTCTGGTTTAATTCACTCTATTTATATTCTCCAAGTATGCCATGTGATACTCCAAGTATCACCATGTGATACTGAAACTCATTTGTCTGGTTTAATTCACTCTATATTATATTCTCCAAGTATACCCATTTTCCCACAGATGTCTCAAATACCTGAGTACTATTCTAATATAGATAGATATGTATTTTCTTTATCCAATCATCTGTTGGTGGGTATGCAGGCTGCTTCCAAGATTTAACTTTTATGATTTTTGCTTCTATAAACCTTGGTATGTGGGTTTAACAGTACTATGTTGACTTAAGATCTTTGGGAAAGATATGTAGCAGGAGGACAGCTGGATCATATGAAATTTCTAATTTCAGTTCTCTGAGACATTTCTAAACTGATTTCCATAATGGTTGTACTAGTATAGATTCCCTGCAACCATAAAGGAGTCTTCCTTTTCACCACAGCCATATCAGCATTGGTTATGTTGATTTCTCAGTGATTGCCATTTTCTCTCAGAGTAAGATGGAATATTAGTGTTATTTTAATTTGCATTTATCTAATGGCCTGAGATACTAAACATGTTTTTTGGTATATTTGTTGATCATGTTTCTTCCTCTGCAAAGTGTTCATTCTATTTTCTGACCATGTCTTTAATATTAGGTGTTTTAATTTTTTTGAGTTCTTTATATATTCTACATATTAGTCCTCTGTCTGAGGAATATCTGGCAATTTTTCTCCTTTTCATAGATTGTCTCTTGACTCTATTAATTGATTCTTTTGCTGTATAGAAGCTTTTTAGTATGATACAATCCCATTTGTTGATTCTTGTGTTTATTTCTTCTGCAATTGAATTTATGGTTAGAAATTCCTTTCCCACACCTATGATTTCAAGTGTATCATCTATTTTATCTTCCTGTAGATTGAGTGTTTCTGTTCTGTTTAGTATCTTTGATCTATTTTGATTTTAATTTATTATATGATGAGAGATAAGGGTCCAGTTTCAATCTTCTACACACAGATAACCAGTTTTCTCAGCATCACTTGTTGAATAGCCTATCTTTCCTCTAACATATGCTTTTTGGTCCTTTTGTCAAAGATAAAAAAAATAATGCATCTGAGGATGTTTCTGTGCCTCTGTTCTATTCCATTGACCAATGTATCTATTTTTGTTCCAGTACCAATCCATTTTTATCACTATTGATTTAAAGTATAGCTTGAAATCAGCTACTGGAAGGTAGGTATCCTGCTTAGCTTTTGTTGCCTAAAATTGCCTTTACTATTAGGGGTCTTTTCTGGCTTCACATTAATTTTAGAATAGTTTTCTCTAGTTCTGTAAAGTATGCTATTGTTATTTTGATTAGGACTGAACTGAATCTGTATTACAATTTTGGGAGTATGGTCATTTTGACAGTATTGGTTCTGCTTATCCAGGAGCAGGGGACACTTTCCCATTTTCTGATTTCTTCTTCAGTCTCTTTTGAAAGTACTATTGTTTTCTTTGTACAGGCATTCCATTTTCTTGGTTAGGTTACTTCCTAGGTGTTTTCTTTCCCTTAAAGCTACTGTGAACGGTATGTTTTTCATAATTTCCTTCTCATCAAGTTAAAAATGCATGTTGTTAAAGATACTTTTAATGCAAAATGTGTATACAAGTGGCAAACAAACATATAAAGCATCCTTGATTCATTATATTGTCAGGGAAATGAAAACTAAAATCATAATTAAACACCAAAATAAATTATCAATACTATGATTTGGTGCTGCTATGAAGAAACATCAAATTATATACTGCTGGAATGAGCATAATTTGCTGTAATCACTTTGGAACTTGTTTATAGTATAAACTTTACAGTATGGACTAAGCTGAACACATTTAAAAACTGACTCTGTAATTTCATTCCTATATATAACCTCAGTGTGAATATGTCTATACTCCATGAAAAGGCATAGGCAAAAATGGAGTAGCATTATTTTTAGCCCCTCAAAGTGGGAAACCAGCCAAATGTTAATCACAGTAGTTTATAAATGATTTATGTGATATTCAGCTGTAGAATACTAAAAAGAAAAGGAAAACAATTGAGCTTCAGGTACAGGGAACATGACAAATTCACACAAACATATGGAATGGAATACATCAGACATGTAGTAGTACATATATTGTGCTTAGTGACAGAAGTTTTGACTAAAAAACTACTCAATGCTAATACAAAAAGAATTACTATTTAACTTAATAAATATGCTATTCACTAGGGAAAGTGCAGAGTGAGCCACCGAGGGTGGGAATGTTCTTTATCTGGAGCATGGTGTGGTTATACAGGTATGTTCATTTAGTCAGTAAACCAGCCTTTGTAATTTTTTTTTTTTGCATTTTGTAAACTTAACAATTAAATAATTTACAACCCCTCATCCTCTACCTTGTTTATAAAAGAAAAATAGGTACAATTTTGTTTATTAAATAAAAGTCAACATCAATCTCTAGTAAATGATAGATTTTATTACTTTTGAAATAGGTCATGAACCTATACTCATAAGCGAAGTAAACCAAACTCACATGTGTAAATACCATACAGTCTCCCTAGTATGAGAGTTGAAAAGAGTACATAAGATTTTATGGTAATCATGATTCCCCATTTCATTGCTTTGAAGCCTTTCAATGTTTTCATTCATCAGTTGGAATGGTTTTATTCTGTTTTGTTTGACTTTATTATGTGTGATGGTATGAACAGCTCATTTGAAGAAAACAAAACATTATGGCAGCCATTGCTGATTTAATATCGTCTTTCTTAGAAGTCCTACCATGCTTCTACTCTGCTATTACCATTGGTTCTATCATGTTGTGTCTTATTGGGATTTTAATATATGTGATAGTATAAACAATTTTTTTATTGAAAATGAGATATTATAGTACCCATTGATCATTCTCTGTTATTTGGTTCAGAATGTCCTGTACTTCTTTCATTCTTATGAATGATTTTATGCTATTTATTAATGTTCATGACATATTTCTTTTTTTTATTTTAAAGAGAATAAAACCAAAGAGGGCAGAACAAAGCAGATCAGAACAGGATAACTTAAGCAACACAGCACTTTATAATAAGACAACTAGACATTAAGAGTAACTATCAAAATATCTCTTTCTCTGCTATAGTTGAGCATAGTTTCAAATAAAATAATATCAAACATACCAAAATAGTATGAAACCGTTCAAAGAGTGCAAGAATTACAGGGCATTCTGAACCGAATAACAGAGAATGATCAATGGGTACTATAATATCTCATTTTCAATAAAAAATTGTGTTTATACTATCACATATATTAAAATCCAATAAGATAAAACATGAAAGAACCAATTGTAATAGAAGAATAGAAGCATAGTAGGACTTCTTAGCAAGACAATATTAAATCAGCAATGGCTGTCATAATGTTTTGTTTTCTTCAAAATTGCTGTTCATACCATCACGCATAATAAAGTCAAACAAAACAGAATAAAACCTTTCCAAATGATGAATGAAAACATTGAAAGGCTTCAAAGCTATGAAATGGGAAATCATGATTACTGTACAATCTTATATACTCTTATCAACTCTAACACTAGGGAGACTATACAGTATTTAAACATGTGAGTTTGGTTTATTTTGCTTATGAGTATGGTCTCAAGTCGTGTCCATTTATTTATAAATATCTCAATGTGATCACTCTTGATAGCTGACTAGTACTCCATTGTATAATAATGCCATAACTTTTTTATCCATTCCTCAGTTGATGGATCACTTAGGTTGTTTCCAAGATCTGGCTATTATAAATTGTGCTGCTGTAAACATGGGTGCACATATGTCACTGTGGTATGATGTTTTCAGTTCTTCTGGGAATATACCTATTCCTCAATATTAAAAATCAATGTTAATATGTCATTAATTTGAAGGAAAAATTGTTAAATGACTTGTTTTCAAATATAGATTAAGTAAGTGGGTAACCTTGATTATATATACTTTTATAATGATAAAGGTTTGCTTCCCAGAATCTTGTATCTGCAGTCACCTACAATTGTATCATGTTCCTCTTCTGTCCACTTAGTAAAATGGAGTGTACTATGACTGAAGTTTGCAGAGTCATTAAACCTGGAGTAAAATGAGTATATATTTATAAATTCATAATTAATTAACATTCTTTCAGAAGACTTACTGTAAATTGGGGCCAGAAGTACAAAGTACTGATCATATTTCCAGTGGTCATTTAACTGTACCCATTACTGATGACACTGTCTTCAGATCTGCCACTGAGGACAGTTGTGCCAGTCGTTCTCTGTCTCCAGCACCTCCATTAGCAGGGCACCGACCTTGGGTAGCTGCTGGTGCCATCAAAGGCCATTGAGGATATTCTGGAATAACCTAGATTCCTGTTAGGGGTTTGCAGCTCTAGCCATGAAATGGATACTCCTCTTTTAAATTTAACTCTGCAGAACCTGAAAACAGCATCAAAAATAATGCTAAAGATCGTAAAACATGTTGTTTGGCTCGGAGATCTAGGTTATTTCCACAGTTTGGAACTTCAGTTGTGTCACAGGTTTCAAATCATTGAAGCTGAAATACCTGTGAAGAGATGTACAATTTTAGAAGCTGGAATATCAGATTTTTCTACTGTGAAACCATGTCATCAACTAGATATGGATGTCAGGTTAATTGGAGACAAAAAGAAAAAAAATAATACCAAGTCAGTTGCCGTTGAAATGGTAGACGTCGATTCCTGACTTTCAGGTTATTCATAAGTGTTTACTAAAGATTCTGCAAATTGTAACTGTGCCAAATAGCTTGAGAGACTTGCTCAAAATCACAGTTGGCTAGAAATAAAGCTGGAGTAGAAACAATTTGTAAGTCACACTATGTTAGAATATCCTAAGTTGTATTTGAAAATAATGACAATTGTCATCAAAAATGTTCATTAGGGTCAAGGAATTTGGAAGGTATGTAAGAATCTAAACTCTCAGATGATAAATGGCTTAGGAAAAATCAAAAGCAAAAACATAAAAAAAAACTTTCCTAAACTTCAGTATAGAATGCTTTAAGAATGTTATTTTTTGACAAAATTATGGTAGTTGGTATTACAGTGACTTACTATAACAAAGTGAAATGAAATCCATTCTTAATGTGCCCTGAATTTGCATATGCAGTGGTTCTACTCAATGGCCATAGCCCATTTTATTGGGTTTTCGCATGCAGAGCTAAAATTCTGAAATCTCATTTACTTGAGGCTAAAAATTAATGACTTTGGTTCACTTGCAGAGTAGACTGGTAAGGTCAGGAATTGAAATCTTTATTTAAAGGAATTGAAATCTTTATTTTAAATACAGATTTTTTCACTCACCAGGTTTCAAAAAGCATTCAGATGCCTTCATCTACTTTCTCTCTGCAGGTTAGAAATGACAATGCAATAGAAGAAGAAATACTACAGAGCCACATTGTGCAGTTGAGGCTGCTTTTCTAAAATTTTCCCCTAGCTTTATTCATCAATAGTCATTTCTTTTGTTCCCTTTACTGTTGTGTTGTAACAAAATAGTAGGTGCTTAAAGTGTCTTACTCCTCTCTAGATTTGTGATATATTCAGTAATCTCTGCAGCAGTTGTCAATGATGAACGGAAAACACTGGTAGAATATTTTCAATGTGAATTATAAATATGTTCTCCTTATAGAAACACAATCCCAAATAAATTCATGAACAATGAAAGTAAACTATGCACAGTAACCTCCATAATATACATTTTGTTACATTTCAGAATGAAAAAAATCTATGCCATCTGTAATATTTCTGACTATTTTTATGTCTTCTAAAAACGCTATTTTAAATGCGCTTTTTGCCTTGAAGGTCATTAAGGTCATTGTGTGAAGTCTGCCAAGATAAGAGTATCTAATTCCCTACTCTGAATAAAAAGGCTCTAAATGAGCCAGTTCTCTATAGGATAATGACCTTCAAATTCTTGCATCTTTTCCTGATATCTACAGAGACTTCTCTACTTCAGATAGTATATCAAAGAAAAAATAAATAGAGCACACACTCCTTGTTCGAAATAACTCTTTGTTAGAGTTATAGGCAGGCATTCACTGTGGTCTTTATTTAGTCGAACCATGTGCCAAAGACTGAATCCTAAAGTATACACTCAATGTCTACACTAGTTTCAATTCTGAGATTCAAAACTAAATATGTTAATTGAGAATATAAAGAATAAATGTCTACACTAGTTTCAATTCTGAGATTCAAAACTAAATATGTTAATTGAGAATATAAAGAATAAATACAGTAAATAGAAAAAATTAATTTGCATTATAAAAGCTGTTGATGGTTGCTGGTTCCAACAAAATTTGTAAGTACTAGTATTTAGTAGAAATGTGTTCTGGCAGAAGTTTTGTCAGACATCTCCTTACTGGAAGTTGAGGAAGCGAACAGGTACATGGCATGGCCTCTGAAGTTAAAAATATGGTCAAACGTTAGTTTTGCCCAGAATGTTATTAATGATTTAGTACAGCCTTAAAAGACAATGCAGATCATGAAAAATATGAATATCTAGGTGTTCATAGTATTTCCTTGAAGACAGATGCTAATGAAATGAACATATTTCAGATGTATTCAAATATTGCAATATATGCTAACATAATAATACATGGAGATGTCATAAGAAATATTTGAGTCCACTGTATTTGATAAGCATATAGTACTATTATTAGAACTTTTAAAATTAAGAATAAGAAAAAAGTGTCCATGAAATACATTTATTGCAGTATTCAAGGCTTTAATTTTTGGTAGATATATTATCTTTTTGAACATAGATTATGAGGTAATGATTAAACTTTAATATAGTGTTTCTCTTCCATCATTTCCAATGGTAATTTATTTTTTTCTTCTAATTTTTCAGCTTTCACATTGTAGTTTTATTTTAGTATTAAAGTCAATTTGATCTATCTTCTAATTTTTTTTGAATATTAGAGAGTTTTCTGGTAGGTCAGATTTAATTTCAAGTACTTTTTGATAAAGAAACAATAAGAAATAGATAAATACATATATGTGTAAGACTTATAATTTTATAGAATTTAATACATTCAAATGAAGTAAATTTAACATTGAATATTTTAGAAAAATCTAAGTTTCCTTGTAGGAAGTCTAAGAAAATATGACTAAAAATAGCCATCCATAACTGTATAAATTTTTAAATTAAAAGGGTTGTTAAGGTATGAACATTTTAATGCTCATTTACTGAGATAAAAGTCTGATTTGATAACTTAAAAGTCCAGCTAAGTCTTGAATGTGTGTGTGTAACAAAAAAGGAGAGAGAGAGAGTGAGAGAGGACAGAGAGAGAAAGAGGGATATTGTTACATATTCTGTACTCTTAGGTTAGGCATCTTCCCAGATATAACTACTTTTCTACATTGAGGGATTTGGAATTTTAATATTTGATATATGGTTTATTAGTTACAATATGTTATATATCAACTAGAGATGATTTCTTAATGTTATTATTTTAAAATTCTGTATCATTTCAATATATATTTTTTCTGTTTTGCTTTTTTTTTAAATAAAAAAATTCTTCACTCCAAAATGATGTTTTCTTTTTAAGTAAGCTTGCAAATAAGAGAAGATGCAAGGTGGGCCTACAAAGTAATAGAAAAATATTTTTTACAATATATGAATAACCCTATAATGTAAATCTTAGACCTAAACAAACTCTTAGACGTGATCTATTTCTTAGAATAGCTAAGGTTGACTTTTAGAATTTTGTGCTTAAAAAAAAAGCCCTGAATATTTAAACAATGATTTGTGTATTATTGTGTCCATTATATGAGGTATCTCATAATAGACACAATACGTGTAAGAATAAACAATTGAAATTTAAAATTATGTGGATATAGCTACATCTCGAAACATTCATTACTTAGTAGAAATTTTTCTAAGTATTTTTCAGTTATTCCTTAATTAATAGAGCAGTCATACGAGGTTCATAGTATCATTAGCCCCTTCTTACTGCTAAGGAAACAATAAGAAAAATGCTGCGTGAGTTGGCCCCACTAGCAAGCTGCAGAGTCAGGTTCAAGTACACATTGTCTTCCTCCAGGTACAGTTCAGTCTATGTGCCTTTGTGATCAGCTGATGTGCTGAAAGTGGGAATGTATGTTTGCTCCAGCATTTAAAAGCATAAATTATTTTAACGTTAACAGCCTACATTCAAAAAACATCACAGATAATACTTACAAATAGCATAATATGTATGCATGTACACACAGTGATCTGGGTTCAGATACAAAGTTAGGGACATGAACCAACTGAGACATTATTGGTGGAGCTTAGCCTTAGGGCTCCAGTGGAATGAAACATCTCTCCTTGCTTATAATCTTAGCCAATTTTATGTTCATAGAGAATCTGAATCAGTCTGAATTTGTCCTCTGAGATTCATAAGCAAGTACACAAAATAAGATGATTCATGTAAAGTTTTGCCTAAAAATCTGATGACCAGCTGCCCAAGGATCTGCATATTGGTTTAAGTGGAATACACAAGGAATCTGACTCACTTAGTAAATGGCACATACAGACAAGATGATAAATTGAAACTTTGACTAAACTAAAGTCATAGTGGATTTAACCCCTCAACTTTCTGCTAACTGTTTAATAAAGTCCTAAAAGAACAATTCAGATTAGTCCTAAAAGTACTAACATCTGGCAAAACTTTAAGGTTGTATTATTATTGTTATTTTTCCACTGCGTAAGAACTATAATAGATAGACCAATGAATGCCTGAAAAATTGTCTGCCTACAACTCAACCAAAAAGAAAATTATAAATGAATGGATCTGCTTGTAAAATGCAAAAGGCTAGTTTAACTGTGAAAGATTTAAAGGATAATGATGTGGTTTTCCCTCATTATCCTTTAGTTGACCAGTTTTGACTGTGAAAAACCAATATGGTCATGACAGAGGCTAGGGACTCCGTTAACTTATTCAAGTTGTGGCTCCCATCATTGGAGCTCCATCAATCGTCTCATCTTTGCAGAGAACAGAAAAACACAGCCTGTAGTATATAAGTTTCAATTAGTGATTCTGTGAATGCATTTCTCTCAGTATTTCTCTCAGGAGAAACAGAACTCATTTATCTTCACATGCAACATGTATATAGCATTCTCTTTCCATAGATGTTGAAAGAATTTTGGTTTTGGGGTGTTCCAGAATGTGCGTACCTTAAGTTGAATAAATCATATTATTTGGACATAATCAGAAAGATCAAGCAAGAATTATGAATACTCCAGAAAAAGTATTCACTTATTTAGTAGGCTACAATTCTAAAACACTACAGGGCCTACAATATTGGCAAGAGTTCTGTAACTCTTGTCATTTGGAAGATACAGAGGCAGCCACTCCAAGAAAGTAAAATATTTCACATTGTGTGACTAAGGAAAAAGCTGCATGAGTTTCAGATCTTCTTAGGTTTAAAAGTCACGTATTCTGAGGTGGCATATACTTTGAGAATAATGCTATAACTTATTATCAGATTACTTGCAAGAGTAGAGAAAGGTTGAAAGTAAATCAGGACTCTCATTTTATGCTCAGACCCTAGAACCTAGAGCCTAAGGAGAGACCATGTATATACGAGAGGCCAAAAGTCGTACCTTTGTGAACGGTGGATTATAATTATCCTTCAATCAAAAGGGCAGCGATTCATCTTGACAGATATTGACAGTTATTCCAGGAATGCTTTTTACTTATTTTTTTATTTCTGCCTGTAATACATTAGCAGGTAGCCTTCCTCAAGTGCTTAATATATGAGAAGTGTACTTTTACACTGCCGCGAAAGTGTCACTGCAGAACAGCCATCTACGGTAAGTGAACTGCATCAGTAAGAATATTGCCAAGGGATCTACTCATGCTCTCATTTCTGCACTACCCACAATGTGCTGGTAGAATAGACTTGTGCAGCTTAAACTGTGGGCACAGCACCCTAAAGACCGGCTCCTTCAAAGCCTGACCATCGTTCGGCAATAAGTAAGTTTACACCAGCATCCGAAACGAAGTCCATTCTACAAATGGGTCAGGTAAAGGGAGGTGGAAGAAGTGATTTGTTCTCAATCTTTTCCAGTGACATAGTTGGAGAAATATTACTTCCAGTCCTTGTTGATATAGGCAGTGTAAGTTTAGAAGCTCTGTAAGCAATTCCACAGGAGAAGGAACAAAAAAAATATAATGTTCAATTTAAAGCTATCGTAGTGGTCTCTTTACTTACAGTCTTCATGAAGATGAGATGGTGTAGACCAGGGTGGAAGTAAAAGGCCTCCCATTCTCGAAGGGCTAATTTATTTGGTTGCTATGAGGCTGTGTTGGTGCTGCTAGATAGTGTGTGTGTGTGTGTGTGTGTGTGTGTGTGTGTCTGTGTGTGTGGCGAGGTTGTGTTCAGCATTTAGTGCATTCTCTGGGACAATTAGATAAGTAGAGACACAGATCCCTTAAGGATGGCAAGCCTACTCAACCAGTCAATTCACATATACGAGAAGAACTAATTGCAAGGCAGAAAAATGGGCGATACAAGGATATATGCTCTGCAGGCACAAGAACCCAACTCACTAAACCTTTACTTACATTTATTGTGTGAGGAGTTTTTCCCAGTCACTATTTGGAAAAAGGATTCATCAGAGGCAGGAAGATTACTGGGAGATGGACATAGATTTGGATGTTTAGATTTTAGAAGCACTATAAAATCTTATAGAACAATTCTGTGCCTCTCTCCTCAGTTTCTGGGGCTAGAGAGGTGGTTCCATGGCACAGTTCTTCCCTAGTGCATGAGAGACACTGGGTTCCATGCTCAGTACAAAAATAAAATCTAACAGAAAAAGTAATCTTAGTTTCTGCTTCTAAGTTCTTATATCTGGAACTGTGGTTCCAGGTATGAGAACTCATACCATGGTTTCTTGTTTGTGCAAAGAAATATAAATGCCTTGAAATTTACATCTACTCCACTCCCATACCTGCCTGACCAACATTTTGGCCTATGGCAATAAGAGCATTGGGTAGAGGAAATTTTATCACAGTTGCTCTAAATTGTGACAAATGTCTTCTGCGAAGCTCCCTTGTGATTTCAGAGAGAGGTTAGAAATGTGTCTGAAAGTTCAACTTCGCCAGGAATCTTTGTCTTCCTTCCGGTGCCCTTCACACTCTCTCTGGATTTTTCTGGAAGTTATTTTTATTAAATGTCTTTCACACAAATCTTTATCTCAGAAGTTGCTTTTGAGGAACCTGAAACAAAACTTTGATGTATTCATATTACTGTTAATCGAGTTTTACAATCTTGGCAACCAAATATTTGCCTTCTAAAAACAGCTAAATAAAAATACTTCCTAATCTGAGTACACAGGATCCCTCTTTGCACTTGCCTAATTTCCTACTTTCATAGGTCTTACTTTTCTACTTTTCGTATCCTACTTGCATAGGTCTTTAATTTCTCATATACACATATCATCCCACTAACAATTCTTAAGCAAAGCAGTGAGGAGGGAGTGTGAAGGACAAAAAGCAAAAGAGGGTAATAAGGATTATGAGAGGAGACATAGAAAGTCAAAGAAAGAATGCAGTATATCCCATTTTACCACAAAATTTTACACACAGTTAACATGTTCAATTTCTACTCAGAGATTATGGTACCCAAATAGTCTTTCATAAACTTAACTGTTCATGTCTCCTTTTTTCCTTTATTATTTTTTCAATGCAATATTTAAAAATTTTGCTGCTTAAGGTGAGTTTTCTTTCTTTTCTTTTAATTTTTTAAAAACTTTTTTGGTACCAGACATGGAACTTACAACCTCATGCTTAGCAGGCAAGCACTTGAGACCCTGAGTGAAATCACCAGCTCTAAGGTTTCATTTTTTATTCCTTCTTGTTTTTTGCAGTGCTGAGGACTGAATCTAAGACCTCAAACATGTTAGGCACTTGTTCTCCACTTCCCGCCCAATGGGTGTTTTTAAATTGACAGATAGTATTATCTGCACTTATTTTTACGTATATGTATGTAGACACTGAAATATATTGAACATGTTAAATATAAAGAATTTCATCTGTTAATATTAGGAACACTTTTGAATCCCTTAAATGTGTAATGAATTTAGTTAGGGTTGTAGTCAGAGGTTGCAAGAACAACTACATATGGGATACAGAATTTATAATATTTTATGATGGTCACCTAGAGGTAAATACAAGAAAGTATAAGGAATCTGTCCACAATGCTGATGACCCGGAAAATTCAGCTGTGGGTCTAGACTTCACAGCAATGTCCTGCATGAGTCCAGCTGAAGCCTTACAGCCCATTACAATGTCTCACGTGAGTCCAACTGGAGGCCTAGAGCCCACATCAATGACACATGTACGTCTGTTTCATGGATCTGCACTGGGTAGGCCCAGAGCTCAGCAGTGGAAGCTAGAAAATCTGTGCCAGTGGGGTGAAGGAGCTGTGCCGGTAGGCTGAGAGTTCTACACTGGAGCCAAGAAGCAATACTCAAAATAAGAACCAGAGCTCCCCCAAAAGTACCTCAGCCATCTTCAGCAGCAATGAGGTCCTGAGTTCCTCCAACACTGAGAATAGCAGAATACACATCAGGAATCCAGCATGACAAACCGCTACTAGAGACTAAATAGTAAATATCTTCCCCTCTGGAGCCAGCAAGTTATGCTCAAGGTAAGGCCAGTGCTCCTCTAATGTGAACCACAGCCATTCTCAATGACAGTCTCCCGAGGTCTTCCAGTGATAATGTCCAAATCCATGTCAGGGAAGCTCCTCCAGGACAGCCAGCAGCTCCAAAGAATGACACTTACACTCTGCCCTCAACATTACACTCTTCCTCTCCACATTTCTTTTTATGCTGGCAACTTCCCTCAAGTGGGCCATCTATACTAAGCACTATGCTGATTTAATTCATCGGGTGTTAAGTTTATCACCACTTTTTATTCATAGCACTTAGGAATTCTAAAATTTTACTTTTGTCATAACACTTAGCAAATACTCTTGCCAAATTCCAAATACAAGCCTCCAATGATCATATGTTATTTTCAAGCTTTATAGCAACTTTGATTTACAAGTCAAAATTTGAGTTTGTGTAACATTGTTCTTGGCATATTCATCAGGCAACATAGGAATAGTTCTTGCTGAGATTAGGATCTATATATCCAGCAAATGAATTAAAATCAAATAAAATGTTTTTGGGAAATGAATCTTATTATTTTAATGCATTTGAAGTAGTAAATAAAAATTGCTTGTTTTAGAGTTTTATTTTTCTTAGAAAATACATTTGTTTTATATTTTTTATATTTTTTCAACAAATCATTACAATCATTAGTAGCAGCGATTCTAATTCCCCTTTGATGCCACAACCTGATACCTATGTGGCCATGATCAATTCTCCTCTCTCTCTCCAGGGAAGTAGAGTTTTAAGAACTGTCACCAAAAAAAAAAGAAATGCCGATAACTCTGGCTATGACTGTTATTATGAATGATAAAGTCCTTTGTCTGTAATCCAGGTATCTTGTGTTTCTGCCTACAGGAATAAAATGTCACAGGATAGTTTGTTAGGCTATAAGAAAGGTAAAATGCCGGTTTCTTCATAGTTTTGAAAAAAATCAAAACACAAGGTATTCAAAATGGAGTGACTTTTTTCCACATATGTTTGTATTGAAAATAAATACTGATTGTATTGGTCAAACTTTTGGACACAATTTTTATCAACAGGATTCATATGTTAAAGACCTACTTCTAATACTTTAATATATGAATATATTAGGTGCTAAAGCCTTTAAAGTGCTGATTAAAGTTAAATTAGGTCATACAAGTGATCTTTAACCTAGTCTGAGTCATATCCTTGCAAGAAAAAAAATAAACAAAAATAGACATCATAGCAACACGAATCAACAGCAAATAGTAATAACTGTCTATAAGCAAGAAAGAGAAATCTCAGGAAAAATCAACCTTGTTGATATCTTGATCTTTGATATTCAGATCTCAAATCTGTGAAAAAATATTTTCTTTTTTTAGCCACACATTGTGTGGAATTTTTTTATGGGAGCCCTGTAAACTAATAAAGTCTGTAAGGCAACAAGAAATCTCCAAATTTATAGCTGATTAGTTAGAAGGCCCAGAAAATATGTTCAGAGAGAGTTGCCTGGATTCTTTCCTCATTGGTCCTAAATGTACTTATTCTACAGCATATGTTGCTGTGAAACTCCTGAGGACAATCAGGTCTATCCCTTTGAAACAACTAGTAGTAATATTCTTTCTTGGTGGAAAGAAGCTTTTTTTTTTTTTTTTTGTACCAGGGATCGAACTCACAACCTTGTCCTTACCAGGCAGACACTTAAGCCGCTGGGATAAATCCCCAGCCCTGAAAGAAGCTTTTACACTATTTCAGAGACTAGAGACATGTACATACTTTGATTGTGAAAGGAGGAAAATTATGACTCACATAGAGCACACAAAAAAATTAATTTCAACTTTGAAGAGTCACAAAAGGAAAGAGGGAACACATAATGTTGGTAGAAAACAATGACAGTGATTGAGTCCTTTTACCTCTTTATTCTCTCTTGATTTCTACCATGCCAATCATATTAATATAAAAAGAATAATAAAAGATGTCAGGGTTGTGTTTTTTTGTTTGTTTGTTTAGCCTGCAATTTTGGCTGTTGTAAGCGATTCCTTGTCTCTTTAAGAGACAACTCTTCTGGGAACAGACAGAGACATCAATCTACCTATGTGTCTCTGTGTCCTATGTCAGGTTTACAGTGATGAGAAGGTTGACACACTGGAGAATGAGACTGTGACTCAAATAATTCCAAACAAGTTCTTCAT